>BLKM01000117.1:22660-33553 GCA_013340265.1 Coptotermes formosanus
ACAGAGTGTAACTGAAATTTAAGAGCAGACTGAACGAACTGCATGCAAGTTACGTCAGCGGTTTTGATATTAAGCGAAAACGAAAACCTGATATATATATATATATATATATACACATACACTCATATGTATTTAAACAAAATAACGAACGCCTTTCTTAACCAGCAGCAACAACAACTTTCAGAGGCCCCGATATTTCCGAAATTACCTTTAGTTTATGTATCAGTGTTGCCACGTCGCCAGTACATGAGGTACTGACACAAGATGTCTGTTTTAAATAGTGAGTTGATTAATATGCACGAGTAAACCAAACGTTAATTTACATAAAACTAATAACTCTTAATACCGATAAATTTATGTGCTGCTAGTGAAAGACTGTTTGTTACAGCTGGTTTCTTAAAGTAATCTATTCTACAGTATTAGAGGGCCTCTTTCAGTTCAGACTTCCTGACCAGACTGTACCGTATGTAACACTGTGTGTACTGCGCACAGTGTTATATACTGCAGCGTAGTCACTTGAAGAAAGGAAAGAGCGACCGTTGCCATGTTTAAGGCTGTTATATATTCTGTCGCCCATAGTAAGAATTGTAACGTTAATACAGAAAAATTTAACGGTCTTGCTATATGAAAAGTTAAATTGCACCCCCGGTGCTATCCGTGTAATGCAGCGACCGGCGTGTTTCGGGAGTAGCAACATTAGCACTCATCCTGACAGTAGCACAGCCACTGGAGGGCTCCGAGTGCAGGCCGAATGGGCAATGCGGAATGCACGTGTGGGTGGAGGCAGCAATCACGGAAATTTGATAGCAAAAATACTGCAGTGGATTTATTAAATGTTCTGTTTGTCTCGGCCGATGTTGTAATGTTTTTATAGAAGCCTTCACATTGACGAAATGCAATTTGGAACACAGACGTGTTGATTTTACTGTCCGATTTACTCGCTGGAGGCTCTGCAACGTAAAGGCTTTAGTTTGGACACGCAATCCGAAAGTGTCCGTTCTTGCTGCGGCTAATTATTACAGGATGTGACTTAATAATTATTCGTTATTGTATGTCATATTTTTTATTATTTTCGACTTTTGATAAATTGCTGCCTTTAGGCAATAGAATTCCGTTTGTTATTGTTTTAGATTAGAAACAATCTGTCTTATTCTACTTGTGTTCCTCCGTACGTAAGCAGTTGTGTAGCCATTCTTATTTTCATAAACATACATGCTGTTTTACTCAATTTATAATTTTCAGCTCCAGAGTAGTCAAAAATGAAAATACATAAATTTGGAAGAACTCACTTTTTCGTGTAATGCTTTCTGCCTCCGAGAATTTCAACTCACCCCACCGGGGGCTAGGGTCAGATGTGGCCTCACTGTTTCCTGCTGTTCAAGTGACTCCCTTTGGTTCAGTCATCTCATACACTTACTGAACCAGTTAACTGCCGTTTTACACGCTGGATCCTGCACTTCCTCCTGCCGTTTTCTCAGCCTCTGCTTATGCCTGAACAGGTGGCCTGAGACAGATCGTGTTATATCTGTAAGTATGATTTTGTTTTCGACAGCTTGTATTCCGAGGATACGGCAGCTGTACAGTCGCGTGCCGTTTTATCCCTATCTTCAGACCGATTCCGAATGAGTTTAATTCAAATTCAAGGCTTCGAAGCCGCTCCGCATCTTTGATTTTATTACAAAGGGCGGAAATTTCCCCACTTATAGCAGGATCCAAGGTGCGGAAAACGACTGGCAGGCGATCTGAATGTGTGGTGTTACAGAAAATTATATCTGACATTCAGAATGTGCAGTGAACCAAAATACCAAATACATCAGCAAGTAATACTTGATAAACTGTACTTTGAATTTGGGCTGCCACAGACAGCGTGCTTACAATTGTGATCACCCGCCAGAACGAACTTACATCTAATGCTGAAGAACTGAATGATGTCTGCATAATCAGAAGGTGTGTGGAAAATTGCAAGGTTTTGACAATCGATTTACGAATTCCAGTGTACATTCTGCTTCATGGAACGTAAACTGATAACAATTTTACCAATGACCACTGTCCTGCCTTCTGATGCAGTACCATTTAGCTCTGTACAGTGTGCTTTACAATGTTAAGGTTCGAACTGGAAGCCTGAACTGAATGACCCGGTCACATATCGGTGTCACTTCACAGGAGGCCGAACGTTCTGCACGGTGACCTGGTTTGGATGAAGACTGTGCAAGCAGTGTCTTTGCTTCTATTCGGGCACTCCCTTCACATCACAAGCAGTGCTGGTGTTTGTCCAGACGTACCAAAATTTCGTAATTGTATCTTTTCTCTAAGGGCATTCTGAGCTCTGTACACCTCTACTGTAATTGCGGTCAATTGTTATATAAATGTCACACGAGAGCAGTCCCATTACAGGCCTGGACAGGCCCGCAGGGTTCCAGGTGGTTGAGGCTCCCAGATTTCTAGATAATCGGCACATGGAGGTGGCAGGTTGTCAACCCTACGCACTGGCCGCCTTTTATTTATGTTAGAGGGCCACAGTGCAGCCGGAAGAATTAAGTCAATGAAAAAATCCACTGACACCATCGGGAATCGAACCCGCGACCTTCCGGTTTGTAGCGCAGTGGCTCAACCAAATGCGCCACCGCATGCCCCATATAAATATCACAAATCCTATATATCGTGTTATATATGTATATTTACACATCAAAATTATTTTCGACGGAAAAGAAATTTGGGCGTACCCTCTGTTAACATCATGTAGAGTGCCCGATATTTTGGCCCCATTTTAACCACTTTTGTTTTTTTTCGACAAATTTTGATGAAAGTCCTGCAGTAGCAAATTTCACAGGAATCCTTCCAGTGGATGTCGCGCTGTTACCTGAAGACAAACAGACGGACGGACATGACGAAGATGACAGGCACTATGCGCGACTATGCGAAGGCGCCCAAAAAGAACCTTGAAATTTTTTGATTTTCCACTCCAAACTAAAATGTGTGTTAATTCTTTGCTTGCAGACCGTAATTTACATACGTTTTCGTAAGTAAGATTTTGGGTCTTCTTATTCCCTGCACGTTGAGTTTTGTATCAAGCAGTGCAGAGACTCAGCTGGTAAATTAACTTTCAGAATTCTCTGTAATTGCACCACAATTAAAGCAGAGGTCAATACAGTAGCAGGTGGTCTACCAGTCAGCTGCACCGACGTCGACGTCGGGTTCCGTCACCGTGTCTGCTGGCCTGTGGGGTGCGAACACGTGTGCTGTACCTCCTGTGAAGTCAGGTCACAATTCGTGGTTTTTAAGTCAATCCGGTGGGTGATGTCTTGCAGGAACCTGTGGGCCAGACGCCGTGCACAGGTTCTTGTGGGAATGGCCGGACACGCACCGTGCCATGCAGCGCCAGTTTGCTGGTGGGGCTGCGGTCTTCACTGTGGATGTGGGGTTCAATTTTCAAGTCCGGGTATGTGACGGGTGGCACATGAAGAAGGTGGCTGTATTGCAGACGTTTCGGGACGATCGCGTTCTAAATTTTGTAAGGCTTAGAGCCTGCGCTGCGGTATTTTTACTTTACCCCAGGGAATATTCCAAATACTCATTTCTGTTAGAGGCTGAGTCGACCCCAGGGACGTAGTGCGACCGACAGGATTAAGTCAATGAAAAAATTTCACTGTCACCATCGGGAATCGAACCCGCAACCTTCCGGTTTGTAATGCTGTGCCTCAACCAACTGCGCCATATGTAAGTAGGAGTACCATTTGATAAAGATGGTACTAGAGTAGTGGTGGGGAGTGCCATGGTGCTTTATACATTAATAAGGCGAGAAAGTGGAGTAATTTTTTCTAGGTAAGAGGTATTGTTAAATAATTATATATTGGAAGGAACCTGGTGTTAGCAGGCGCAGCCCTTTGTATTTCGAACTCAATAAATTATTATTATTATTATTGTTGTTATTATTATTGACTATAATAATTGACTCAGGTCGACTGAGCCTGTAACCCTAAGGGCCTGTCCAGTTCAGCAGGAAGGTATTTATATTACAAAAGAAAATGACCGGAATTATGGTTGGTGCCCATCCCAGAACTCCGTGTAGAAATGTATTTTAAAAAGTAGAGATTTTTCCCGTTCCATGCCTGTATATATTTTCATTAATGAACTTCTTTGTTAATAACCAAGAAAAATTTCAAACAAATCCATGAGTATGCAGTATTAATACAAGGAATAAGGACCACCTTCATAGGCCAGTTGCCAACCTATCGTGCTTTCAGAAAAGTGCATTCTATTCTAGCATCAGAATTTTAAATATTTTACCATGCGGTGTCACAAATATTCAGAATGAAAGGGCACGATTGAAAGTAGCACTGAGAAGGTACTTAAATGCACACTGCTTTTAATCTGTAGATGAATTTCTTATGTGTACTGATACACTAACTAAATCTCCTGCAGCCGAACGTTCAGGCAGTTGTCGCGACCTAAGCAAGATCGTCGCTAAACTCACCGAGGCGACAGACGGACAGGACAGACACAACACGGCACTGGTGTGAATATTTCGACAGGACAGAACCGAAATATCTAGGATTCTAGCGTCGACAATTTACAAACGCGTGTGAACGGCGACTGTACTGGAATATCGTACGGGAATTTAGTTCGCTTTCCACGGAACTGCCCAGTGCCGTAGGAGATTAGACGCCTGTCGTCACCGAAAATGTTACTGGGTTGCTATGGCGAGCCCCTGACTGACAGTAACAATGAATATGCGATGCACCCCATGACGCCTGCAATACAACCAACCACTTTCTGCATGTGCCACCAATCCTTGTCTATATCGGGGGGCTGATTTGCGGCCTGGGTAACCTGAAAATTTTCAAACATGTTGTCAGTTAAAGTTTAGGAAATGTCTCCTGTTGCTTTGTACTAGCGACAGGTTAAAGCTTGTGTCTCCACTCTGTTGCAGTCTGCTTTGGGCCTAAGAGGGACGAGGCGACAGGTGAGTGGAGAAGACTACATAACGAGGAACTTAATGACCTGTACTCATGACGAAATATTATTCGGGTAATCAAATGGAGAAGAATGAGATTGGCGGGGCATGTAGCACGTATGGGGGAAAGGGGGATGGATCCAGGGTTTGGTGGGGAGACCTGAGGGAAGGCGGCAACTTGGGAGACCCAGGCATAGATGGTAGGATAATATTAAAATGGAAGTTGAAGTGGGTTGGGGCATGGACTGGATTGAGCTGGCTCAGGATAGGGACAGGTGGTGGGCTGTTGTGAATGCGGTAATGAACCTTCGCTTTCCATAAAATGTGGGGAATGTGTTGACTAGGTGAGAAACTGTTAGCTTCTCAAGAAGGCCCCTGCTCCATGGAGTTAGTTAGTTGCAGTCTGCAGCGTTTGAGGACTGTAAGTAATGCAGTCTGCGTGCCGTCTTGTGTATCAAATTGTGTTAATTTTAACGGCGCTTCAGTACCTCAGATTATTTGGCGTCGAATGGTAAGATGTTAGTGAAATATTAAGCAGTCGCTGTTGACCGGTTACTGACCGTGCGTCGTACTAAGAGGTCCCGCTTACATGCTTTGACACAGAGACGGGCTGTTCTGTGGGTTTTCTTGGGTTTCCCTCAGTTCCTCCAACAAAGTGGTGGGAGAGTATCTCGAATTAAATTTGACTGATTCCTTCTACATTTACTAACCATCTTACAGTCCGACGCTGTGGCGTCTCAGTGCCGACACCGTGATGCAATAAATCACAAATAAATACAGCACTGAGATTTTCGCCTCTGCCATCAAAAGGCACCCGTCGAGAGTTGAAGATTATTGCAGGCTTGTGAGATATGACGCCGCACAGCTTGGTGTGTTTCGGAGGAGCTCACTGCTTCCATCTTCAGAGTAGTTCAAGCGGAGTCTTCTTCGAGTACACTGAAGAAGGAGGCATCAAGCTGCTCCGAAGCATTAGTACCTAGACAGGAATCTACACGGCGTCACATCCCACAAGACTGAATTCTTCATCAGTACTGCTGTGACGTCATGTCTGTCGCGTAGAGATGTGCCCTCGAGACGTGAGAAATAACGCGATTACAGCTGCATGCAAAGTGTCCGACATTACTGCATGGTGTGTGTAAGAGTGGAATTTGTCCACAGGTTTTGTAAAATTCCAAAGCGATTTACTAGCCGTTACATGCGGACAGACATGAACATGATTGCTGTTATTCCTATTAAGATACAGATTAAATTAATTTTTATGTGACATTTATTGAGCAGCCTAAGGATAAGAGGTGTTCCTTTCGCCACACCAACAGGACGTTACCTCAAGGTCTCATTGCAGCTACCAAGTGCTTCAGGTCGCTGTCCAGGTTTTTGATCCTCCGGTCTTGGTTCCGGAGTACACGGACGATTCCTTCTTGATGGTTGTTCCAGGTTGCCTGTAAAACAATTGTTTTATGAAGAAATTGTCATGCTTATAAGAACGGAATAAATAAATAAATAAATAAATAGACTAACTAGCTAACTAAATAACTAACTCCTTGTTGAAAAGCTGACAGTTTCTCAGCTAGTCAAGAAATTGCCCGCATTTTATGGAACCCGGAGGTTCATTACCGCATTCACAAGAACCCGCCACCTGTCCCTATTCTGAGCCAGCTCAATCCAGTCCATGCCCGCCATTCCCACTTCTTGAAGAATAAATAAATAAATAAAAATGACTGGACATATATAGACTATCACTAGAGTTTCGAGTTTGAGATTTGGTGTTCTGAATTTATTGCCTAACAAGATACTGTCTAGTGGGATGTGACGCCGTGTAGTTTGGTACTTCAGCCACATTCAATGAAACGACAAGACGCCACATCCCAGGGCACAGCAGTACTTGTATCTGAACTGTGTCCCTGTCTGCCCACCGCCTGCACCAAACAGAAGTTAGCCTTTCCATCGCACACACAGCGTTCAGTTGTTTTAGTGACACCCTTGTTTAGCACCTGACATGTTTCGCTTAGCCACAGAATAATCATCAGCTGAATATACTAAGAAAGAGATTTTTCAAAACATTTGTGACGAATTACATTTTTATCACAAGATTCTGCTACTGTGTATGTCACAATCGCCTAACAGAAGAGGCAAATAAACTTTGAAATCTGTTTTAAAGGGTAAGTAACCATCACTTAATATTACGTACTGTAATGGAGTCAACTTTGCTGTTATGACGTTTATTATACTTGTAATTCAATATGCGTTGCATCGGTAAGGTTATGTGAGACACGAAATGTGAATGCGTTGGGTGCTGAATCAAAGAGAGGGCGATCTGTATGCTTTTACACATGTGAACAGTACACCAAGCACGTACACAGAGCACTGGTATTCAAAAGCAAATTTTATTCTGTTGAAATATCAGACTTTATGCTTGAACATCTTATACATGCAGAGCAAAATTTGCTTTCCATATTCCAAAGGTCCTTACAGATGCACTTCACTTTGAATTTGAAAATATGCGAGGACGTAACAACCGTTATCACATCGGCACTGCTCACAAAACTTACCTCCATATTTGTGATTCTTTCTGTTTGGACTTGCAGGTCGTTGGCGATCTGTTGGGCCGCCATCCGCGTCTGATGTATTTCGAAGAAAAAGAACGCCTGTAAAAACACAAATGCGTTTTAGAAGAAATGGTTCATTTGCCTTATAATATTTATCGGAAAGGTAATGACTTCTGTAAATACACTTGAATGTATGTGCTGTCGGTGCATTTCAAAACGTGAAGTCCGACACTGTGAATACGTTGAGTAACAACACAGGCTAAAGGCCGTGCCATGGCTCAGGCGGTTAGCCGCCGGACTCCCACCGCGGAGGCCCGGGTTCGATCCCGGCAGTGGCAGTCCAAAGTGGCACTGGGACAGGTTTTTTCCCCGAGTACTTCGGTTTTCCCCTGTCAATTTCATTCCACCGGTGCTCCATTACTAGGAACATAATCATCTTCATCTCCATAGGGTCGCACAGTAAGCCTCATGGCTGCAGTGCGTCCGTAGCGACTGCTGCGGTGCACTTAACCACTACAAAAAACCTGACATCACTGTAGCCTGCAGTTAGGTAGCTTAGGGCAGATTCTGAAGTAGCCAACGGGACACTCCGAACTTCAAATGACGGCTTATAACAACACAGTTGTTTATTTACAAGGAAACGGTAAGGGTCCGACCAGCGATGTGAATTGGATTAAGCGGGCTAAGAACATGTAACTCACCTGCAAATCTGCCATGTGCACCAAATTTCTCTCCCGCTCTTCTTTTAGTAGTTGCAGGAATTGTCGCTGAAACAGGGGGGAAAAAAAAACATTGAAATTACGAACGCACAAACATGTGTGTATGTGTGGGTGTGTTGCACATACACATTTACATTCATATGAGCCTTTCGAGAGAATACAGTTTTCTGAGGGAATATGTTTTCTGTACCAAACGCTGGGAATTTCGAAAGATAGTCTGACTTAAACGTGGTGTGTCTTGAAAGCGAGCTGGACAGAGGTCGGGAAAACAGGATAAAATTATTTCTGAAAATTCCAAAATTGCAAGCTTTCCCTTATGCCTTCGCTTAATGCAGGTTTTGATGATTAAGATGCAAAATAATTAAAATTGTTGCTACCAAAATGCAAGCAAGACATGTTGTAGTGATGTGAATTTATGTAAGGAGTCAGCACTGAGGTGAATGAATGTAGATTGGTGCATATTTGTTGTGTGTGGGCAATCTTACCTTCATGAGCTGCAGCGCCCTCCTGTGCTTATTTCTTTCAGCTGTTAATTCCTGCGCCATCTTCTTCTTCAGTTGTTGTATGTCGCTGTGCATCCGTCTCTGTAACAGTAACCCATTTCGTGTGAACAAGTTGGATTTGTGTCCAGTCACTGATCCTCAGTTCAATAACAAGTTTTTAACAGCATCACAGTGTTAGAAGCTAAAAGCACTGACGTGACTGGCACTTAATGTTTCTGCTCTGACAATATCTAAAATATGGCTTAAATGCTTGTTATTATAAATGATTAACTGTGGCCAGAACTTACCACCACACGCAGCGCCTCCTTGTCTTTACCCTGTCTGGTTTTTGTTTTCTGTGCCTGTAAAAGAAACACATCAGTTGTAGAGGACCGAAACTATTTTGATAACGTAACGGAAATACCGTGTAAGGTCTAATGTTATGTTAATATCAGTGCAATGGCAGTTTGATCCCACACACATAGCGGTCTGAATTTACGTGTGTTTCTGCACAATTAAATTGACAGTAATGAAAACGCACTCGGCAGTTGTCACTCTAACCTGTGATAATCTGATTACACGCACATGATCACGTATAATTTAGTAATTCACTTTCAAGCTTAGAAAATTCTGATGTTGGCAAAGCTTGATCGAAGCATGTAGAAAAGAGAAAAATACTATCTTTTTGTTTCCAATTTATTACCAATTATTGTTTGTTATCAGTTTCTTACCAATAAGTTGTCCTTAGGGTGTTTAATATGCACTAATTCAGTAAGTAATAACAGAGTTTTGGAAGCCTAATGACGTAAATATGCACTCCACTGTCATAAGGGCATATACACCGCGTCTACATTATTTCCGTGTTCACGACACGAAACAGAATTATTGCACTGCTGTCATTATGTGTTTCAGCTAAAAACAATGCTGTTAAAACTCGTAGTGACGTTTTAAACGAATGATTATCGCCACAGTCTTGTTTCTTTACCGACACTATCGAGTTACACCAACACACAACAGAAGCAGCAGATGAAGAAAACTTATTCTAAGAGTTATCTTGTTATAGTAGCTATATTATTACTCACACACAATAGAAACTTACCTTACGGCCCATTTTGATAAAAATTGTAGTCCTTACAACGGCTTTTCACTACAAAATGTCTTAAAAAAGACAGTTATACACTTCGAACTTCTTAACTGCTGGATTTTCAAAAACAGAATAAACTCGCAACACAGGACCAAACTCTTGTTACGTAGTTTCCGGAAGTAAGTTCAAAAATTCATTTGGTCAGAAAACGTTTGTGACCTGATGGTTGATAATTTGTAGCCCTGTGTATAAGTGTTATGAACGTTGCCTAAACAATTGCTATCAAATTTAAAGCCCAGCAGAAAAAAAACATATGACGGTGGTATTAATATCACTGAACTAAAAAACTAAGGATGAAACGAGATTTATCGATAATTATCGAATACGCTTTGTGGCCAAACGCTTCCGCAATGTTAGCACTGATCTATGTGATGAAATATTCGCTTTCTTCTAGTGATGTTCCGGATAATAAGAATCCTCCGGTACGTTGGTGGTGATGAATCGAGAAAAAACTCTCCCATTTTCAGAGCAGTTAGTAAAACTGTGTGTGTTTATTAAACATACGTATTCAAGCTTAATACTTTTGAATTGTGCAGTCACACAGTTGAGTCTGTTTGGTACGTGGGTACCTTTATATTCTCCAAAGGAACATGGCTCGTGCAACAACAGAGCGATTGTTTACCATGTAGCCGTGTACTGAAAACTGTTTAATTTAGTGGCTTTCCGTGTAAAAATACCGCTTAAAATATCGGATGAACACGCTGAACCCATCTTTACGTTATGTACTTAAACCAGTGCGTAATTAAATCTTTTGAAACAAGATATCCAAGTTTAATAATGTGGGTCGTTGCACAGCGCAGTCTGTAGGTCGGTACCGGCGTTTCGGAGAAACGTGCTTCATATATTTTGACGCAGTTTTAGTTAAGTTCGTCTGTTTATACGCAGTGAAGACATACAGGAGGCGTGGCGTACAGCTTCGCTTATTCTTGACTTTGGCACAAGACTGGATTGGCGGTGAAACTCCCGCACTGGCCTTTATAGAACGGAACAGATAGTCCCCCGTACAATTAAATACGAGGCTGGGTTGGCCCTGGAGAAGGTTTAGACA
>BLKM01000118.1:0-13559 GCA_013340265.1 Coptotermes formosanus
ACATAAATTTAAAAATGGTGTATGCCACTTCATCTAAAAAATTCTATCCAAAAAGTCTATCATATCAGCCTCAATATTTCAGCGGTAGTGTGACTGTAAATGTGCTCAGCTAAGAGAAGGAAAAATTTTGCCTTTAACATTCATCACCAAAATGCAGCCCCGTTAGTTTTGTTCCAACTTGAGTTATCGGTATCATTCTGGCTTCTACAGGAAAGACTGAGAAAAACCACGAATAGTTTTAGTCAGAAGAGATGGTATG
Organism: Coptotermes formosanus; assembly: GCA_013340265.1. Taxonomy (NCBI): domain Eukaryota; kingdom Metazoa; phylum Arthropoda; class Insecta; order Blattodea; family Rhinotermitidae; genus Coptotermes; species Coptotermes formosanus. The sequence goes on from BLKM01000118.1 coordinate 260, forward strand.
CCGGCCGAGGTAATGAAGTGACACGGAAATAAGTCGCTGCTTGTTCTATCGGGTACTGTCTGTGCTTACGAAAATCACTGGATTCGATCGATAAGGCAGATGGACCTGCTCGTTGTGTATTGATGTCACTTGGAGTTCCGAAAATGTTATCCGGTACTTAAATGTTAATAACCCTGATAATTAAAGCTTAAAACTTCGCCTAATTTATTTTTATACGCGTGAAGAAATATCGTTTTGTAATTTTCCACTATTAGGAATTATATACATACGTGGAAACATAACTTCCGGTAAATGGTGCATGACGGCCTTCGTTCAGACAGGGTCAGTTCCTCTTCCTTTCCGGCGTTGAAGAAAGCAAGTTCGAAGAAGTGTCGTTTGATATTCGAAACGTTATAATCCGTCTATATGACGTGGACACTAGAAATTTATTATTAGGGTTGATAATCGGCGTGTTAATTATATTTTGTGACTAATAATTATTGCTATTAGGATTTATTTATTATAACATGTGATTATATTCATTACGGGCTTGAAGCAGTACGCCATAGTGATGTGCTCGTACGCAGTAATGGCCGTCAGGAAGAATGGATTTTTCTTGTTTGAGAAAGTGTCGTTTTTGGCCCCCATGAAGTTTGCTTGTTTTGCAGAACTGGGTGGTGATGTACATGCACGAAAAATTCGAAACGCTGGTTTATATAGCAGGCAACATACAGGACTTTTCGTGTTCATGTAACCAAGTTTCGAATTATATGGCATTGAAGACACGATGAAATTTGAGGTTGCCATATTGTACAGAGGTGAGAGTTAATCCTCTGAGACATGATGGCATCATATTCCGTAAGACATTACGAAAATTCAAATTACGCACTATTCAGGGTAGCCAACATTGCGTGCCAATGATAAAGCATCGTAACCGTGGTACGATAAATCGTGGTTGGTACGTGGATGTTGTGACTGAAACGAAACATGAAATCTTGAACTGCCAGTAAACAAAATCTGAATCCCTAACCTCTGTGGGTGGCAAAAAATTTCCTTAAAATCTGAAATCGAAAGTTTGTTATCAAAGTGAATGAATGAATGGATGAATGAATGTCTTGGGGGATTTTTTTTATAAACAGAATTCTCAAATTGGTACCTGGATTAAAACCCATATTCACGTAAGTGCATTAATACTTTTTTATTTTGTTGCCATATCTCAGAGCGTGACAGTGTCTCTATGTTTCTCGATTTTTCATATATTTTGGGTACCATGACATGAACTTGTGGAATAATTGTTTTGGCAACCCTGATGGGTCGGTCGGACAGCTGTAACGCAGAAGGTAGTGAAAGGCGGCAAGGTGTTGAATATTGTATTGACGTAATTTTAATATAGGTACATTGTTTGGATAACAATAAATAAGTAGCCTGTGGAAATGTTTGAATAAAAGTGTATAAAGTGTTCATCAGAGATGAAGGCCCTCCTCTGGACTAGATTCAGTTACGAATTCGTTACACATTGAACTACAAAAAAAAGTTAATATTTTATGTCGAATAATTTTGATTGTTATACTGCAATAGTAGTGAAGTATATTATCATTGTAGTGTTTTGTGTACCGAAACATGATGAAAGTTTTGGCAGTGTTCTGGAACGGGGTCCATTTACCTCAGGGGAGGGACCAGTTGTAGAGCTTTGTGAAATTTATAACGAGCCTTCAGTTTCTGTGAATGATGGGAATTTTGTGACTATATGACGGAGTGTTGGCTAGCTGCTCAAGAGATACTGTACCGTGCTCCATGGAACGGAGTAAGTAATTTTGGGGAAGGTTTTGTAATGCCGGTTGTCACATAACCTGTAAGGCTGTGCTTGAACATATTCTGTTGGGTTTGTTAGCTGAAACAAATCTGTACTTCCAAGGATATGAATTTGCTTAATGTAATGGGCTGAACAGAATAGGTTTAAGATATGACTTGCCTCATGACAGCAGCAAAATCTACATTCTGAAGTGTTCTGTGTATCAAATGGACAGTGTGTAACATAGTATTCTTATAATAGCAGTTGATACTTTCTTCTATTAATGCGACAATTTTCTGCCATATTAGAGCAGTTGCAGTGAGTGAAATTTATTACATTTCTTTCCCCATTTACGAAATTGTATCTATCCAAATACTTGGCATGTGTGACATCAAGGAGCTTGGACATAAATCCATACTCATGTAGCACATTTTCTTGAATGCTTCTTACACTTGAATAAGCTGCACATTGCATTTTTCAAGAAATTAAGTATAAAAATTTGAAGTTGTTGAAGAATTAAGGCACCATTGTCCATAATATGTAACACACAAATCATTTGTTGTATAATACATCACCTCCCATTCCAAGGCAGCTTCAGAACTTGAGTTTTGTGTTCTTTTACAAGTACTAAGGCCTGTAATTGCCACACTTGGGTTGTTTCTGCATACCCAAACTGCCACTTCTCAAATACATGTGCTCAAAGCTTTTTGTGTATGTGAGGATATTTTTCTCTTTTACCATGAAACTGCCATTAGTTTTAACCATCATGGTACATAATTTAACTTAAATGGTGATGAGTAGGTAAATCTTCAGTGGCCTACACTGCATGGTGATGCTCTTGGTGTTGGTTGGTATTGTGCTGTATTTATTATAAAAATTGCACGCTTTATACAACTCTTCTTTTGCAGTCTCAGAGTGGCATCAGTCAGCATCCCAATGATGAACGAGGTGAAATTCCTAAGTGAGCAAGCACAACACAGTGTCTTCCTCCATGCCATCTGCAAGGGCCGCAGTAAGAAAGGTGGGTGTCAGTTTAGATACCAGTACTTATCGATACAGATGGGAATGGCACATGTTTTTATGATTATTTGAAACGATCTGAAGGAAATAAATCATTGGCACAATGTAACAGAGCCAGTAGCTTCATGTGATCTGTGCTTGGGTGTTTAGTTATTATATTTTCGTAAATCGAAAATAGTAACGTAATTGAATATCGTAGGCGAGGAACAAAGAAATAACTAATCACTAGTCACATGCTGTTGGAAACAACATTGAAGTGATGGCAATAGATCACTAGAACTAAACAAGATCCTGTGTCCAGAGACCAGGCAAAGGGGCAAGACATACAGTTTACTGGCACGGCTGTATATTTTCTGTATTGTGACTTGCAGTCAGGGAAAGAGAGAGAGAGAGAGAGAGAGAGAGAGAGAGAGAGTGTGTGTGTGTGTGTGTGTGTGTGTGTGTGAGAGAGAGAGAGACAGTTAATGTCAGGAATATGGCAAATCACGAGGGCTGGGCGGGGCACGTGAGCAGAGACCGTGGCAGAGGTCCATGCAGGACGGCAGAGTTGGACAACACACACTGCCAGTGGCGCTTTCACGAGTTAGAAGGGAGGGAACAGGTTCATTTATAATGCGCAGTTATGTGACTGGTCATTTACCAGATCCTCTTTCTTGACAGGCCTGGCAAGTCACCAGTGTCAAGGCTGTCCTCAGACTGAGGAAGCAGCACCTCTGGTCATACCAGGAGCCAAGATTTTGTCCCACATCATGCTCCTTGTAGGGTTTGAGGCTGTATCATCCGTGCACTGAATACGACACATCTGTAATCATTACCATTTTGACATTGTGCTGTACCCAGAATGTTGTACACAGGTCCAGGACATCCATCTCCCCAGCATGACACATGTTAGGGGGCCACAGCTGCAGACTGAGAGCAACCGAGGAGTTTCTGGAGCCGCAGCTGTTGCAGATGAACTGCTGTGATTGGGTGTGCTGAAGGTTAGTGTCACTTGGTATGTTAAATTCATTGTCAGGGTACCTTGTAGACTGTTTTGTGTGGGGGAGAGGAGAGGTGCATACAGGATTTTGGTAGGAAGACCTGAGGGAACAAGACCACTTGGGAGATTCAGGCGTAGATGGGAGGGTAATATTAAAATGGATCTTCAAGAAGTGGGATGGGGGGGCATGGACTGGATTGATGTGGCTCAGGATATGGACAGGTGGCGGGCTCTTGTGAGTGCGGTAATGAACCTTCAGGTTCCATAAAATGCAAGGAATTTCGTGACTAGCTGAGGAAGTGTTAGCTTCTCAAGGACTCTGCTCCATGTAGTTATTCAGTCAGTCAGTAAATCAGTCAGAGGTTAATGCATTTAAAGAAGGTCAGAAATTATGTTCACGTGGTGGTGGTGGTGGTGGTGGTGGTGGTGGTGGTGATGATGATGTAGTGTACAGTAATCACTCGGTAAATGATTTTTTGCTTACTCAAGATACACAGTTAACACTTGTTTTTCAAGTGTGAACCATGTCACCTATATGATCTCCAGACACAAACCTGGTGACATACATACAGAATTATTGTATATATTCAGGCAACAAGAATATTTAACACAGTTTAAAATATAATACCCTCATTGATTATAATATGCAGGTATGTGAGGGTCCTTACAAATGTTCATGTTTGTTTGCAGGTTTGGAAGGATCTCCATGAAGTGGTACTGTCCGAGCTAACAAAGGGCGTCACGGTGTTGGGCTGAGGAAGGACTGCCTCACATGTTGCTGTACTTCAGGCTGCAGATTTCATGTTCCTTGTAGGGTGTTCAGAAGTGGTATTGCGTTGGAATGGCACAGATCACTGATGCGTGGGAGGATCCATCCCTCATCGCCCTTCAGGATCAAAGACATCAGGAATCACACTGTTGACACTGTGTTATACAAGCACGTAGCATGGCCTTCCTGACACCACGACACCTGTGAGAAGACGTCAGACTTCAGTTTAGCACTTTGAGACCCTTCTATAAGGTAAGGCATAGCAAATCCCCCATCCCCCACCCCACCCCACCCCACCCCACCCAAAACTTCTGGGTGTTTGGATTACATGGCTGTTACACAGACATGCAAGTATTTTTTTTTCTTTACACAGTTTAGGCGCCTCAGCTTCAATAGTCATCAGTACAAAATACGCAATGTTTACTCCGTGCATTACAAGCATTGTACGGTATATGAGGTATCACCTTACCTTAGCTTCTTGTGCTGGCAGGATAAAGCCCAGTGTTTTCAATTGGAATTCCATTATCTAGCACAGTGGTATGCCAGTAGTGAAGAAAACTGAATGTGTATAACTCCACATCTGAGAAACCAGTTCACAAAAATAAACATGACAGTAGTAACACAAATACTCGCAGATAGTATTTAGGGCCAGAAATCTGTATGATTGTAACCTACTCTTCTTGAACTCTTTTCAACAGTGCAAAACAGCTAATCGCAGACAGGTTTTTTGTTTCTTACTACAGTCTTCACGTCATGTTCTTTCTGTGTGACGCATTCACATGATGTTGACTTAGGCAGTGAAAAGCAGCACTGTGCTACTGAATGGGTTCAGAAGCATGAAAATAACGGGAATAAAAGATGAAGTTTATCACGTTCATAGAACTTACCTTCTACATTTAGCAAGCTTACAGGCTTTATACTGAGGACTACCCATCATGAATAGTGTAGTTGGGAAGGTGGAAAATACTGGCTGAGATAGAGGAATGTTGAACAGTAGTGTTGAGAAAACTTTTCACAAAGGGCTAAATTTTTCTTTCCTTCCACAGTGTTTTACTTGAGAGTAGCTGACATATTTTTCCCTTTGTGCCTGAATATCATAAACGTTACTAAGCGGATGAACCAAAAAGCCACCAGTGTGACTTCATTAACATTTGTGTCATCACAAATTTTTGTGACTTTGAAAGTATTTGAGCAAGATGAAATCCTGGCAGTACAATGTAAAATCACACCACTCACTAATGGTACACACACACACACGCCCTTTTATGTTGTCTACATTACATCAGAATTGTGAGGTACATCAAGAAAAGGAGAGGAAATTTGCTTTACAACCATGTAATACATTAAAAATATTAAATATTGACATTACATTAAACAAATAATTGAATGAGGAAAAAGACAGACTTAAGCTGCAGAATAATGATGATGATGGTGATGGTGATTGGTGTCGATGAATATATCAGTGGTAACCAGGGGTGCACCCAAAGGTGGGGGGGGAGGGGGCTGCCATGCTCCAGCTTTCCCCCCAAAGCCCCCAAAACAGAAATTTAAAAGACACGTGTTATAGGTACTATGATTTCAGAAGCTTCACATGATTTACCCTTTAGCCAAAATCAGCTACCAAAATCTGCTGATGACTAGTACATGAGGATTTTGAAAAACAAATTAATAAAATTAAAAAAAAAAGATAGGACACTTTCATTGAGTCATGGAACATGTAGTTTTATTTGTTTGTGCATAAATGCAGTTGCTGACAGTGTTATGCCATACTTAAACATGATTTTTATAACACAGTTTTTAAAATCAAACAAATTATATATAGCCTCCGGGTCTGTCCCACCTTGCAGCAAAAAATTCTGGGTGTGCACCTGCTGATGACCACAACAAATAGGTAATAACAAGTCTAAAATTAATAAAATAATATTTAAATTACATTACTGTTTGAACATAATATCCAGTTCTAACAAGACAGGTTTTCTACATACTACGTATTTGCTTTGTTGAGCAGATGAATTTAGTGTGGCTGTCTAAATTCTGACGTGTTTTATTTTGGTTTTGATACACAGTTCACAGCTGACAAGTTGCATAATTTTGTGAACATTCACAAATTAGTTGCGTTTGTATAATAAGTATATGATTTGTTAGGCAAAAGGAAAAAGAAACATGCTTTGTGTTTTACCCCTTTCTCCCTCCCATCCCCATGCCAAGGGACCTGTTCCTGTCAACAGAAAACATCTACATGGAACCACTACTAAAGGTACGTAAGACATTGCATTGTTTGCACCGTTACCACAGGACTGTTCTATTTGATTTCACCCCTGTTTTGTAAAAAGGGGCAAAGTGCCACTGAGCTAAACTGAGTTGTGTGTAGTGTTATCATTCAACTAATGATCCTCTATGGCAGTGGTTCCCAAACTCAGATCGCGACCCAAATCAGGGTCATGGGGAGTCTGATGTAGGGTTGCAAGAGGGTAATAAGCTTTATTTAAAATAAGTAACACATGCATTAAATTTTTCAGTCACTAAATTTTTGACGTTATTGTTCTGTTCCTTTTGTGTAACATTCCATATGTTCAGTATTTCACAAGCTTTTATTGAGGAGGAAATGATTTGTCTAACCAGCACATGCACGAGTTATTTGAATAAAGATTTCTTTCTTGCACGTTTTGTGTATTTAATATTGTCCAAAAAATATTGGATTTGACAAGTAACATTAAAATTTTAATATTTTTTAATAAGTGGCAATGTTATGCAGTGTTCAAGAAAAGGCATTGGCATTAGTTCAGTTATAGTAAATATCACTGACTATTACCATTTCCATGGTAGGGTCATGGGTCACATACCATATGCTGCTTTAGGGTCACACAATTGAAAGTTTGGGAACCACTGCTCTATGGTATGCAAAAGGATGACAATTCCATCTTCGAGAATAACCAAGATAGGTGGGGGATTTTGTCCCTCTGAAAGCATGTGTCATACGTGAAACAGAGCTGCCACCTTGCTTCTCCTGTAAAATTGGTATCTTGTGGGTTGTTCCCTTTTTACAAAATAAGGGTGATTTGATAAGCTAGATCTTATGTATGATGTTTAATGAACATTGCAGTTTGGATCTAGGAATAGAAACCTTGCCTAGGTCAGTTTGACAGTGGAGTACAGTTGTACTGACACAGCAGCTTTAATCATGAACTTCCTGTTACCATATGCTAACATTTATATATAGTCTGTCTAAATTGTTTAAAGTGAGCACACTGCCATAGTGCGTGATCGAATTTGATGGTGGGAGTCCGCACTAACATTTTTAGGGTCAGTTTAATTTTGGTGCACACCAACCAGTTACCGAATGGTTTAGCAAGTACAGTGGTTGCATGCCAGCTCAATGGCCAGGGTTTAATCCCTGGCAGGCCAAAGTATTTTTTCCCCTTTGCCACATGTGGACTGGCCTTGTGGCCGATGTAGGTTACTGTTCAAATAGAGAATGGGCCTCTTTTGTGTGGGGTAAAGTGGCCATAGCATGAAGCTGACCACTTGACTAATTGTTGGTCATACCATATAGTATCCAGAGTTTGTATTCAAAGAAGAACAACCTGCCTGAAATGAGTTAGTCTGTGCTGTTGCATTCGTATCAGCCAGTCATCTCAAGAATAGAGCATGAAAACATTGTCTCGTGGGCAGTGCATGGTATTCGACATAAGTGGGCACCCAGAATTATACTGTAGATAACACGACTTTCCTAGTTGGTCTTCGTATCTTGCGGTGTTATCATATCCGTGTAATTGTTCTGCCCAACAGTATTATGAATCAACTAACACACCGTCATGACACTTACAAGGGGGTGCTCGTTAATTGAAGCCATTCAGTTTCATTCATGCTTTGCAGTGTGGTAGTGGACCCTGGTCAAAATTGTAGTTGACATGGCACTGTTTATCCCCAGATTAATTTCCACGTTTTTCATTGTTCCTTTGTAAGGCTTGTAAACAGAAGTTTCATTCAGTTTTTCATAATAGCCTAGTTTGGTAACAAGGTGACACATGGTGTAAGCAGCCAGGGATCATTTCCCAGTGAGGTACTTTTTAATTACCACGTCTCGAGTAGTTTTGGCCAGTAAGTGTTTTCCCCTCCCCACATAAACCCAACAAGGTTTGTGCATGCAAGATTGCTGGAAATTCCACAGTGGCAGCAGCAAACCCAACTGCAGGAAACAAAGATCAGTCAGCTGGGTGTCAGTGTTGGTAGAGTAAATGAGAATATTCCCATAGCAGTGAATCATTAACTATCTCATAGGACAGTCCATATAAGAGTACAGATTAATTAATATGGAACGCCTGGGTCGTTGAGGCCTATAGTTTCATAACATGTGCACACAGTGACATCTGTTGAGGCTGTGGCAGATTACTCGTGCACAATACGGGCATGACCAGGCAGTGCTTCTGAAGCATTCCATGTGCTTCTAATCAGTCATTTCAGAATCACACGTAGAAATGACGCATGCGTTCTATATGAATCACTGTACATTCACTCATGCATAACCAGTTACAAGCACGAATGTACAGAAGTATGATATGGTATGTGTTGTATGCTGCCACACTAATAACATCATGCCAGATTTGAGGTTCTCACAGCAGTGATTCTGAAGATACAGTTCCTCTGGGATATGATGTCATGTTGCTGGATGAGTGATCCTGACATTTCAAGGGATTGTATTGCCTTCATCTTCAAAGGAAGCTGAAGGCGCTGTAGTCTTTCAAACTGTTTGGCTGATCAAGTGGTTAGATAGATAGGACTCCTCATGTCCACATACAGGCCTTGAGCCTGCACTGGGCATATCTGCCATGATTGGCAGGGAGGTGATCAGGGGATGGATGAATAGGAAACATGCATAGTAATAGCAGTCCATCCATGGACAAGGGCAAGCTAAGGGTTTTCTCAAAAGACCTTCTGCTAAAAGAGTTGGAGCATTACTCAGCTTGAGTACAAACCAGCTAGGAATACTGACAGGGCCACTAACAGGACACCATGATTTAAAAGAACACCTATTTAAACTGGGGCTGGTACAGAGTCCCAAGTGTGACAGATGGAAATAGGCATCTGTGATGCATCTTTGTGACTGCGAGCCTTTGGCCACATAAGATTTGGCTACTTGGGTCATCATTTTATGAAACCAGGGGACTCTGAGGACATCTCTGTCAGTAGGATACTGCACTTCGTTCAAAGTGTGGGGCTGCTAAGTACATTAGTATAAGGGCTGCAGAAAGGATCAAGTATGGCCCATGTTCATGGGACGCTGATGCCCGCCCTCCTTCTGTTCTGTCCTTAAAAATGTTAGGAGCCATTCACCCATTGACACAGCATCACATCCAAGAAGACCTGAATCCTAAGTAAGATTATGTGAAGTTCTCAGCAGTGTAAACCAAGCTGCATTCTAGGAAAAAGTAAGTATGCAGACTTTCCACCTAACACAACTACAGTGAAACCTCAATGCATCGTTTTTGAAGGGGATGGAAAACAAAAACGAATACGGCAAACCATTAAAAACTACAGATAAGAACAGTTTAATGACTTCTATTTATTGGCAATTACATGATAAAACTCTTCATTAAAACTGCTAATTCTTCTGAAAAAAAACTCTGTAATTGACAGTTGTTTTGTAGAAACTTTGCATCTAAGTTCAAAGAACGAACTCTCCAAGCTTAAAACGCTAACACGAACACCATCGCTCTTGCTGTGCGCAGAAACAAAAGACTGCACTTTCATGAGCGCTTTGGCAAAGTTCGGCACAACTTCGGGTTCCGTATCTGCCGCTGCTAACAGCGTGGCTCCCATATGGCTCTCGCGCAGGTGTTGCAGCGTATTAACACCGCTGGTCGCCTGGTGGCTGTCCACAGAGATGTAGTCGTCAAATTTCTCATCCACGCCACTGAACTTTTGCCAGTCGTGCTGAAAAGCATCATCGTCATCTTCATTCCTCATTACGACGTCACTAACAGCTGAGGGTCGTCCACGCCCGTAGCCAGCTTTCCGAAAACACTATTCGATGGTCTGCTGCTTTACGCGAGACGCGGCTGCTTGATGAGGGGAATGAAGGGAGTGGGAGTAAACCACTGGACTGCTGCTGTAGCTCGAAAGAAAAGGATGGGGATACGATCTGCAATTGCAGCCGGCGGCGGCGTTAAGAAAGCGTGGCACACGTGCGCACCCTCAATTTTTTGAACTAATTGACGCTCATCACGCATTCACCCCTCATAAGCTATTAGATCATCGTTTCAATTTTCCAAAAACGATCAATGTGGGAAACTGTTGCATCAGGACCGTGATTTTTCAACGATCAATGCTCGAGGAACGCAGGAGGCGGGAAAAAATAGTGTTATTTATATGGGGCTAATTCCGGGACCAAACAAGACAGACGAAATTTGCGGGACAACGATGGTAGCGGGAACGATGCATCGAGGTTCCACTGTATTTACTTTTATTGGAACACAGCTACATGTTTCAGTCTACTAAGGAACCATCATCGGGCCGCCAAATAAAAGTCTTAAAATGTTTGACGTCATTTTGTGTGATGATAGCATGAGGTATATACAAAACAGCAGTCCGCATCGATAATAAGTTTGACCAATAAAAAACAGAATCCAAAAAATAAACGGAAAACATAAGCGAATATGACATACAGAAAGTCAGTAACAGAAGATTGTATTACCTGCGTGAGCTAGACCTTTGCCATACGACTTTATTACAAAAATTGGAAGACTGAAGTAGAGTAAAGTAGACCTCAACACAGAGGAAGTTTTAACATACTTTTGAATTTGAGATAAATGTTAAAATACCAAATGTAAAAGTTTATACATATTCCTTTTAAAAATAAGGTGGTTCTATATAAACAAGAGTTACTACTGATGCAGTAAAGAAGCATATTAACCAATTGTAATTTTTGAGCTCTCATAAAAACAAATGAAGTTGTACTTTTTGTTTGTGTGTATTTTTTAAGTGTTTGGCAGCCTGGCAGTTGTTATGTAGTGGAGCAAAACAATGTAGCTGTGTTGCAACGAAGTGAATAGTTGTGTCAGACAGAGTCTGTGTATTTATCTGTACTGGCATCACAACAGGATGACAGCCATCAAAATATTGCATGTTGTGAGTGCAGGAAGCAAGCTTGTGTTTTATGGTGTTCTCAGTGTTGCAGATTTTTGTCTGATGTATTAGGTAACATCCGGTGCTCTTTTTGTTCAGTGTATATAGTTCTGAGGTTTTTGTACCTTCCAACATTCCTTTCTTAATCTTTTTCTCCCTCCTGTTTTTCTTTTTATTTCATTTCATTGCATTCCTTTCTCCATTATGTTGTAACTCCTGGCCTTCATCCCAGGACTGTTTTCTGTTTTTACTTTTTCTCATTCACTTTTTGTTATTCTATTCCTGTCCTGCCTCACAGCACATTTCTTGCCCTGGATTTCTGCCCTTATATTATTTACTCCTCTTTCACTGCCTGCCCTTGCTTATTCATCTCTTGTGCAGTCATTCAAACTTCTCATTCCTTCATTTTGTCCGTCTCTGTTATCCCTCCAACGTCGCACCCAAGCGGCGGGGGGGGGGGTGTTCCAGGCTGTAGGCCTCCTCCCGAAACCCCCAAAACCGAAATTAAAAGAAAAAGTTTGTAAAGATTATAACATCAAATTTCATATGTGACTTACCTTTCAGCTGAAATCAGCTGATGACTAGTACATTAGAATTTTGAAAAATTAATTAATAAAATGTTAAAAAAACAAGAAGACAAGACACTGATTGAGTGATGGAACGTGTAGTTATATTTGTGTGCATATGAAGGCTGTTGCAGTGTTATGTTGTACTGACAACATGATTTTTATAACATAATTTTTAAAATCAAACAAATCATGTATAGCCTGAAGGTCAGCCCCCCCGGCCCCCCCCCCCCCCAGGAGAATTTCTGGTGGAAAGCCTGTTTCCCTCCATGTGTAAAAGTCTTATCATGCATTTTTAATGTTCCCATTTCTGGCCATGTAGTCTTACCTCTCTTTTTTCATACATCCACTTCCTTCCTACCTTCTGTATTAATGTTTTTCCGTTGCATACAGTTTCTCCCCTTCTTCCTCCATTTTCCCCCATCTTACATATTTCACATAGAGATTTGTGAACATATATAGTGAAAAATGTATGTTACAGAATAAATGTTTAAAAACGTGTGTTTTCATATACTATACCCCAACTTAAACAGAATATGTATGTAACAGAAATAAATGTTTAAAAACTTGTGTTTTCATATACCATACCCCATCTGAACCCCCTTCCTTGACCCCTGTAATTGTAAGTAGAGTTAGTGCAGGCATAGAGGTAATGCTGAATTAGCAGTACTTTGGAGATTGAGAAGGTGAGTCGAAATTATGCCATTAAGGGCAGTTAATAGAGCGAGGTAATGGTAAATTGAAAAAAAAGGCGTCAGAGCCATGTAGGAGTTACAATATAAAAGAACTAGTGCTGAGCACCATCTGGTGGTGATTTCTAGCAATACTAGCGCTTGAGTTCTGTGGTGCCACCTATTGGCGACTTGAAGCACGCAACGCAAGAGAATTGGATGGCAACGCCATCTATTGGTGATTCTGAGCACTAAGTGCAACAAACGGAATAGTGGCGCCAACTATTGGCGGCTTTAGGAACTAGGTATAAGAAAAAGTGAATGCCTGCGCCCTCTATTGACAAGTTTCAGATCTAAATTTTTAAATGTTTCGACAAAACTTGTGGTGCCTTCCTCAGG
>BLKM01000118.1:17900-81195 GCA_013340265.1 Coptotermes formosanus
AAATATTGAGGCTGATATGATAGACTTTTTGGATAGAATTTTTTAGATGAAGTGGCATACACCATTTTTAAATTTATGTTACAAAATAAAAAATATCTTAATTTCTCAGAACACTCCCTGAATTTTAATTCTAGATATGCTGCTGTTATTTGAGGTTTGAATGACCATCTTTTCTTTATTACGTAAGACGTTATTTTAAAACAAAAATGGCATTAAATGTAACAGGAAAAAGATTAAATGTTTTGACATATAAGCATTATAAGAATTGTCATCATTGGAAGCGACACTATAATATGAAAGACTCCTGACTTAAACAAAGAGAAGCCATAAATTTTGTATATATTTTCTAGAAAAAAATCATCTGAAATAAACACTTAAAATGTCACGACTACCCAGCCTCGTGTTACACCATCTAAACTGACAAGTGAATTTCAGTCAAATTTTGGATTCAGTGTGGAAGCTAGAAATAGTCCAGTACAGCTAATTTTCGTTCACCCTATGTTCAACAAGATCCCCGTTTTACACGCAGCTGGAACTGAACTTTACTTAATTTCTCAAACCCCCGGACCGCATTCCTATGTTACACAATACTTTGGGCGGATAGGTACAACATTTATTTTTATTCTTCCGTATGCATCTCGCGAACTTGCCCTCAGTAATGCGCGTCGCCAACTGCCACAAAATGTTGGACCCCTATCATGTAAGGCTTTCTAAGCTTCCTATTTTATATTTAAAATTGTCATTTACTAGCCATCAGCCGATCTGAGTTGCTGATTTTAGCCGAACAGCACATCACGTAGAATGTTTGATTTCATCGTGTCTACAAATTCTGTTTTTGTTAACAAATTTCGTTTCGGGGGTGGCAGTTTAGTGATGGTACAGGTAAAGTCCTACTGACATCTAACTTTGGAAACGTATGTCGAAAGTAACACAGAGTCCTTCTAAGGTCTCATAAATACAGATAGAATTGCAACAACGCTAACGAATTTTGGAAGCAATATTCCCTCACCCTCCCGAGCATCTACACGTCTCAGTCTGGAATCAGTCATTACCTGCCACACTTGTCGGATGGCAAGTCTTCACAATTAGAGGACACATACTTAACGTTTCGTTTATATTGGTGGGTTTATAAAACAACCAGTTCCTACCTCTAATACCATTCGCACAGTCCACAAGACTGTCGCCGTCCATGGTGGATCCTCCTCACGACACAGAGCCTTCGATATATTTTTCCCCCACTTCCCACTCCAAACTGGCATTGTTGGAAGGGTGGTGGTCAGGAGCGTGGTCTAGCTCTAGTTGCTCGCAAACACGACGTTCCCTTCGGGGCCTTAACGGGATTCCAGCGCACCGATTTCGTCAATCGCTTTGTCGATGTTGTAAAGTGGTAGCGATGAATAAAACATAGCGACTCTTACTCAGCCGTCATCCTCGCTTCCCGTCGTAAGCCCTGTTGTTACAAACGAGGTTCTGACGACCGAGTGTGAGCGGTATAACTGTAACATCAAGAACAGAGGAAAAGCTATTGCTTAAGCCTGTTTAGACGCTCTAAAAGTAGCAGCTCTGCCATTAAGACTTGCTCCCTATGGCCACAGCCCAATAGGAGGACCCCCGTTTTGTGCTTTCAAGTCGAAAAGCCCGACTGATGTTGATGATGACAACCCCTGCATGTTAAACGGTACTGATAAAAAAAACTGCAAAGGCAAAACACAATTAAATATGCAACAAGGAATATTCACGATACTTCTTAGAAAGATGAGCAATTAGAGGATACTTTAGTGAATAAAGACATAGTACTTGCAACAACTACAGAAACAAAACGGAAATTGAAAGGTTCTAACGAAACTATAAATTATTTTCAATGTTATAGCAGCGTTTGCCAAAAAGTTCGACCATAAACGGGTGTTATATTAATGGTACACAAAAAAGATTTAACAAAACAACTGATAACTATATTAACTGGAATAATAGGGTAATTCAAATGCGAATAAAAATTAGTCAGCATATTCGACAGTTACTGGTATATAATAGTATGCCCCAGCCGAGGCCAAAGGAGGAAATGCTTTTTACGAAACTCTCCAGACGATACGATAAAGTAAAATTATTTTAAATATTACGTAATGACAGAGTACCATAACAAATTATAACAAACATGTCCAATACTTATAAAAACAATATCATGTCCACTAAGGTCAAAAATGAATTCACCGAATGGGAACCTATCAACCGAGAAGTTCGACAAGGATGCGGCCTATTGCATCTGCTCTACATAGTTTACATGAACTCCCTATAAAAGACTGCACACAACTACCTCATACCAGTATGCCCATTAACCCTTTAAAGACGGAACGTATCTGTTTTATTTAAGGACTCAGTGCGTACCGCGCTGTAAACACTACACTTCGGTTATATAAAAGAAACTGTTAATGTCGTATAAGGCAAAGGTTGCCGATTGTTCTGAGATCCGTACAAAACACATAAACGCAATGTGGGCACCACGTAGAATTTTCGAATGTTAAACCTGGTGGTATGTAAAGTTACCGCTAGGCTTTAAAAGGTTAATAATACACTTTTTGATACTTAGCAATATGCGGTTGATCAAGTATTATTAGCCGACTCTGAAGACAATTTACAGTTATCATTGCACAGGCTCAACAGAACTGCTAAAGCCTTCAGAGAAAAGGGTACAGTCCCAATCAAGAATCGCCTTATCAGTATGTTATTAGAGACATCAAATTCATTCACTTACCTTGGCCATTACTCATCTTTTACACAAAGAGATGGATCGAGGTTGTAACAGACGCTAACACGACGACGTCGTAACTATAAATTTATACGAGACTGCATCTACCCACACACATACCTCAGATGATGAAGTGAAGCAAGCTGTGACGTCGTGGATCAACCACAGAACCCCTGAATTCTTCATTGACGGCATGCGTAAACTTGTTTCACGTTGGGAAAAATGTATTGAGCGACAAGGCAACTATGTCGAAAAATAAGTATGTCAATTTGTAGCTAAAATATTGTACTTTACTTCCTTTTTTCGTTTGTTTAAATACATGGTTTCTTTTTCTATATTTCACTGTGTGCATTACTTACCAGCCAACCTACGTAAAACACAATATCTAACATCATCATCCACTGCCAGACATTTTTACTCCCAAAGGCACTAAACTATCTCACATTAATGCGCTGTGCGATTACTGCTTACAGTCTTTGCCATTGTCTAACTGCCTGCTCCGACTATTGTTTCTTGTATAAAATATTAATTTACATGCTGTTAATTCCTGATACTTTGAACATCATGTAGATGAATTAGAGCAAGTTGTAGGTTTCTCCGTCTAGAACAGAGGTATATAAAATAATCTGGAAGTTTGATACACGGCGTTTCGGTGCAGTTTATCGCACCAGCTTCCGTTGCGTAATCGTCGTCCTTTGCGGGTCTCCCTAATACACACGACAACGAGGTGGATTACTTTCGATTGGGTTTCACACTTCTATTGATCACCCCAGACATTCACTGGCTGCGAGATCTCCTTTTATTTATCACTGATACAGTTACTGGTCACAGTGTTTATACTTCATGCCAGCTGCAACATGGGTTCTTGAATCCCTTCTAATTCTCCAAAACGACTGCTGACAGTTACGGCAGATCTTCGTATGCTGCCCTTGTTTTCTGCTCCCTCCTCGTCTCCAACCCTTCTTTTATTTCCTTCTGTCCCTCTACCCATATCGTAGCGAAACTAGAAGGCTGGAGGCGCAGAGGGCCCTTTCTCGGGGTGAGGCTGGACACCCGCATATCCAAACAAATGTTTTATCCTGTGTTCGGCTACAGTTGTACACACAGGCTGCCTCGAAACACTGTGTCTCAAAGTCGCATATTCCTTTATACACATCTGTTCTACATGGAGCAACCTACAACTTGCTTCTTAGTTCTTCTACATGATGCATAAGATATCAGGAATTAACAACTTATAAATTAGTTACTTCATGTTTTATACCAGCTCATTTGATATACATACTCCCTGATGATGATCCCATACAGGCCGAAACATGTAGGAGTCTTCCGCGATTTAATGTAATACAACTGTGTAAATACAAAGATTGTGCATTTGTTGGTGAATTATTATAAATTAGTCACTATCAATGCCCAGAAAGAACAACATAAAACAGTGTGTCTGTATTTCATGTGATCACCACAACAAACAGCTTTAAACTGTTGGTTCTTGTAATGATCTATGCATGGGTGTGAGAACAATATTAAGATAGACATTAAAGAAACAAGATGGGTGTGCATGGATTGGATTAATCTGGCTTGGGACAGGCTCATGTAATGGACTGCTGTGAAAATGGTAATGAACCATTAGTTCCATAAAACATGAGGAATTTCTTGTCTAGCTTCTCAAGGAGTTGGGCAGTCTAGTCTCTGCATGCCAATAAAATGAAACCTGGGACCCTGACACCTTCGCATAATAGTTTGTTGCAGCTCAGTTTCTGTGAATGACAACAAACCTGAAACTGCAAACTCTAAAAAAAAAAAAAAAATTCAAAGCCTCACCTATGCCACTAACAATATAAACAACTTGTTGCCAAGTTATATAAATTAGCACACACTGCACAGAAAGATGTCCCTGTGCTTAATAAAGTACCATGCCATGATGGCATAGAGGGAAGCAGAGGTAAAGCTCCACATATTCTTAAATTCAGCAAACCTACAGGTGGTCAGCTTCATGTCACCAATTTAACACCAGTGCCTACCAAACACTAGTGCATGTGATCACAAAACACTGGCATACATGCCCCTTACCAAGTAAATGTAAAAAATCCTGAGGAGGACAAACAGTATCCACTCCACAAGATTTTAGGTTCTCATAGCACTCTCAACTTTCAGTGTTCTGCCGGTACCGAACAAGGGTTCTACAACTACACAGTTCACAAGCTGTGGCTGTTCATTCATTTTGTCTGCCAGCAGTATTAATACTGAGGTTCAGTGGAGCAGTCTGCCAACAGTGTACGATAGTCCTGTGCGCAATTTTTAATTTCAATTTGCAGTAAAGCAAAATAGTAATCACAGTAGCAATGCAAGTAAAAATCTGCAAAGCCAAGAAAGTGAACAGAATGCTCTGGTTTCCACAATGGATGCACTGCCAAATACAAAGTGCTTTAAGCACAAACATCATGAACAGAGGGACTGCTGAAGTTTCAAGTTTTCTGGGAAGCGACACCGTGCCACCAGGTCAGCAGCTCCAAACATACTGGCAAGTGGCGCTGTATTGCAGCATGAGTAGCTCCAGAAGTTTTGAAGGACCTTCAGACTTCAGACCCTGAAAATGAAGGCACTCCAGTCCTTTAAAATGATTGCAACTACTCATGCTGCCATACAGTACCACATCCCAGGATGTTCGGAACCATTTGTGCCACATCCTGGAACATTCAGAACTGTTTACAACACCAAATCATTATTCACGCAAAGGCCCAAATAATTTTGCACGTCTCTATGTGTAATTAATGATCTTTAGTTTAACACCTGTTACCACAGTGTCGTTAATCATGTGATGAGGGCAACAATATCACAGAAATAAGAGCATCACATAACCATCAAACATAATTAAAATTAAGCTCATCCTACAGTTCTTGCAACATACATTTGCCATTTTCAAGCCAGTTGCTTATTAGCCACAATATAAGTCATGGTTTATGAAACCATTATCGTAGCACAGTTAAAATACAATTTTTCATTCTAATCCAGGATTACTCCCCCGTTTATTGTCTCAGACAAATATTACAAGTCTTTGTTCAGTTGTACCTGTACCTTCGAATGTTTCTTATCCAAAGCAATATATTTTAATGAATATGGTAATATAAGTATAATATATGTTCCAAGATATAATCAATAATTCTCGCACATTGACACAATGTGCGATGAGGTTTGCTAACTTAAAGACTTATAGAAAGTCAAGGTAGCATACCAAACATACACTGCATTTGAGAACAACTTTTTATCTGCACACATCACAGTTTCAGTATTTCTGATCAGGAATATTACTTGCAATTAAAAGTATAATTACAGTAACAGGGCTAGGCTTTGGGTTTCACTTCACTCAGAGATACTCAGACCCGTTAGCTACTCAGTTTTCAACTTGGTAACAAAAAAGAGGTTAGGTTCCAAATAGTTATCAATCTTTCAGGTTGCAAATGAATATGCCACACTTTACAGCCTCAGCTTTGTTGATACTTCCATAACTGTACAACCATCAGGGATGTCATGAACATTGATAACACCACATGGCTAATGGATGCCACTGACTGCAAGGTAAAATGTTATTGTATTAACATGTTAAAGTTCAAATCCTGCTTCTCTTATAACCATAAGCCTCTCGATGCACTGGAGTATATATAACATAGTTTCCACAGTGGGTGTAATCCTGGATGGGATCCCAGACATGCACAAAATTGACTATTAACTTTAATTAGACCTACAACTGTAGTTTGATGCATTTATTATTTTTATGAAATGACATGTGTTTTATTCAACTTATTTTCTTTTTATATTTCTTTCATTCAGTAACTAAAGCAGATGAACATAACCTACTCTTCAGTCACTAACCTGAAAGTGTCCAAACAAACTACGACACTTTCAAGTAAGGCGTTACAGGTTACGCGATATGCCACTACCACAAAACCTTTACCAAAATTCCCTAACCAAGTCCATGCAAAAGCATACCTCGTGAGAAGCTAATACTTAGGTCTGCTAGCATTTTCACCAAGTACCCTACAGCTCTCGGTCCTCGGGGCCGTTGTAACGAGGTGCAACTACATAATAAAAAAAACTGACTATACTGATTAATCACCAAATACAATCCGTTCTAACGTTAGGCAATACCGCAAGAAACATGCGCATACCGCACGGGCACGAGAAATACACTTAAAACTTATAAATACACCCTAATAAACCATATTTATTAGCCCAAGAGTACCACTAACCCTTTAAAGACGACGTGTGTCTGTTTTATATAAGGACTGAGTGTGTACCGCGCTTGAAACACTCTCCACTTCGGTTATAAAAACCAGTCTGTTAATGTCTTATACGGCAAAAGTTGCTGTTTATTCTGAGATCCGTACAAAACACATGAAAGCAATGTGGGCACCACGTAGAATTTTTTAATGTTAAACCTGGTGGTACGTGAAGTTACCGCTAGGCTTTAAAAGGTTAACATGACAACAATGATACGACGGCGGGTCAGCCGGTAACAAAACCAACTGCTATTCTTCCACCACCTGTAGTATCGAACCAATCGACGACGTACATCAAACTAGACTCTTCGTTCTTCTGGGACAATACGATCTACCACTTGGTGCTTATCACCCACCAATTCGAGACCATGCAGTGCGCTCATCTTTAAGGGTCACATATCCAATGACGAATTCAGAAAGCACAGAATAACGAAAGCCCCTTCTTGTTTTCAATTCTCGTATCTCCCATATGCAATGCATGCCCCTGTTCGTCTAATCATATGCTGTGTTATCACTGAAATAAATATCTGGTGTGCAGTAACTACAAATCATGAAGCCCCTCATTATGCAGTTCCCTTCGTTCTCTCCCTTCCATGCGTTTCGATCTAAATATCCTCCACAGCGCCCTCTTCTCAGCCACTCTCAACGTAAATTGCGATATCGCTAGACATTGTAATTAGTAATTAGATATCCATATTCAAGTTACTGAAACTGAGTACGTGAATATCGAAAGTTAGTCAATGCACCGAGCATTTCATATACTGCAGAAAAATGGACAGCAAGTGATAAATATTCTATTTAAGCAGTTGCGAAACTTACAGAAGGCCAGGAAATTGTAAGATGGTCCGATAAGCTAGTTCTTTAGACTAAATTGGCGGGCTGTAAAAACAGGGGTGCACAAATCTCGGCGACTACGTTTTGTACGGTAGCGCCTAATATTTGGGGGTCCTGAATATGGAACTTGCGTCATGTCGTCCTTCTGGCGCCCAGAATTTTGAAATTTCTCTTAGATTTTTGGAAAATTCGTGCAACCCTGCGTAAAAATGCCTCCTACGAGATATATGCCATCGTTTCACAACTCCGTAAGCAGTTGGTTTCGCCTTTCTAATCTGTCAAAGCGCTCTTACTTATTGCATTGCTTATCGAAATGATGCGAAGATTAAGTGGAGGCTGAGATCAGCGCCCATTTATCTTAAACATTTTACTTCATACCCTGAGATAAGCCTTATCTCAGGTAGGCGTTTGCTGTTTATCGAATTACTAACAACTATTCTCTTTAATATTTATAATGTTCGTTATCGCAATGTGATTCGTTTATTATCAGAATGTAGGTCACTTACTTTGTGAACAGATAAGTCACGTTTAAGAGATCTGAGTAACGGATGCTCCCCTGTTATCGTCCTACGGCTGTACGGTAACCTGAGATTTGTGTCCGGTACCTGGTAATGTTCAAATCCCAGGCCTCCAGCTGGGACGCTTTGGGCCCATAAATGCATAGTGCTGTACAAAATTACATTCCTCATAAACTTAATGTGTTCCATGTCCGTGCACTGTATCATACGAAATAACAAACACCAACTGATGCACTCAAATGTATATAATCTTTATTCGTAAAAGTCTCCTACATGTTTCGACCCTGATGGGCCATCTTCAGGGAGAACACTTTTGATACACTATGGTTGAGTTTTATACAGTCAAGTGTGAATGTGCCCATGGGGCACATTCACGAAACTTGGCGTTTTAGTTGGTAGAAAAATCTGGGATTTAACATCAGTGTGCATACATGTATACTGCACACTGCAGTTTTTATTAGGCGCGTTCGCAAAATTGCGAACGCGCCTAATAACTTCATCATGTCTGCCTGTCCGTCTGTCCGTTCGCATGTAACGCGGCTTCCACGGAACGGATTTTCATTAAATTTGATTTCTGAGTATTTTTCGTAAATCTGTCGAGAAAATTCACGTTTGATTAAAATCTGACAAGAATAAGGGTCCTTGACATGCCGACCTAAGCACATTTATGATAATACCTCACTGAATTATTGTTAAAAAGATTAATTTTTCAGAAAAGGTTGTAGAGAAAATCAAGACACACGTTTTATGTTCAATAAATTTATTTCCCCCAAGATCGTGACGTTTATGAGACAATATGGTACAGCCAGACATGCCACACATGACAATATAATGCTACACACAAAAAATGCGATTTGCATGCCGGATAACTGAGACAAGAATACAGACACTCAGAATAAGTAATCCGTATTGCTTTTCCACGACAACAATGGTTACGCGAATGCGCCTCAATGTCACCTCATACATACTCGTATATTGCCTGCCTTGTTCTCAAATTACTTAGAATTATAGGCTACCCTAATCTGTCGATTTTCATTCCAGGGCTTCATCACGACTAACAGGCTTAGTGGCCGGCCTGTCATCGCGAAGGCCCGGACTTCATACCACGCCAGTCCAGGTGGCACTTGTGGTGGACCAGGTAGCACTGGGGCAGGTTAATCACCGAGTAGTGCGATTTTTCCCATGTCACTACCATTCCACCAATATTCCATACTCGTATTTCATTCATCTACCACCGGCGCTATATGACGTTAGCAAATGGCAGGTTCTTCAAAAAGGCACACGTGCACGGATCTCATCCAAGAATTGGTCCACCCTTATCTACCACGGACTGCGTCGAATCTTCTTCATAGTCTGTTTATAATACAGTGCTAACTCTGACGATATCTTGCTTTGGACTATTTACAGCGTTCGTTTGCAGCTAACAGCTTCTATTTGACCCTCTTTTACTTTCTAACGAGATAGAATCGTCTTAGGTGGCGTAACACGTTGATCAGCCTTTTTAGCTGAATACTCGTAACAGAACGGCATACAGTATGGTGTCCGCACTTTGTCAACAAATCCGTGACACAAATTCCCAGGTTCCAAAATTTTGGCTTGATTTATATTTAAAACTGAGCAAATATACAAAAATTCCTCACAAAAATTGACCAAAAGATTCGTTATGCAAAAATAAAGGAAATATATGTCCTTAGGTATTCAAGACAATTACGCTATTTTCGAGCGTATTGGACGACACATTCCTAGTCACAGACACTCTACGACACTCGCCTGCAAACGGTTAAGAACAGTTGCTTTAAAAGTTTTTATTTTACGTAAATATTTACTCCTTCTATTCGAGAACTGGGAAGTACTCTCTCGTACATAATGACATATGCGGATCCGAAAATCAGTTTAGCCATATTAATACGAAGATATAATTTCTGAGACGGCGCATGACTCAGTGGGCACCTGAAGGCTGTCACATTTACAGAAAATTTTTTATTATTTCCACCCCCCCCCCCCGGGGGGGTTTAGTAGGGGGTGTACATCTTGTGGAAATGGACAGGTCAGCAAACAGCAAGCTTTAAATGTTATCTCTATGAGATAATGACAAATGTCCACTGATGTCAACTGGCCTGACGACTACGAGAGAGCCTGTCCCACACCTCAGTGACACGTCATCTCCATCAGACTATGACGAACTGTCTGTCATACTGGCTTTCTTTCTGCTGTTCCGGACGTCTTACACAAACAGAGTTTTAAGGTATGAACTAGAATTTTGCATATTATATATAACACTTACATCCTTCTGCCCTGTTCACTGCTTTGCCTAAAAGCGGTTAGTCTTCGATTCCTCTTCTCAAGTTTCAAGCAATTACGTAATCAAAGTTGTGTGTTTATAGAAACTTTGATGTCACGCAGACGGTGAACGGTGTTCAAATTTTATGATAGCACAGCGTACCAGGGGCGCACGCAAGGGGGGGGGGGGGGGGGGCGCGGCGGCCCCCCCCCCCAAACTCCCCAAAACCGAAATTTATAAAACACAGATTTAGTAGATATTATGATGTCCGAAGTTTTGCGTGATTTACCCTTCAGCCGACATCAGCCACTGAAATCGGCTGATGACCTTTACATTAGAATTTTGAAAAGTAAATTGATAAAATTAAAAAATAAGACAGGACACTGTGACTGAGTCACGGAACACGTAGTTATATTTTTATGTACATAAATGTAGTTGGAAAGAGTGCTATGTTGTACTTACGACATGGTTCTTATAACATAATTTTTAAAATCAAACAAAAATTACATATAACCTCAAGTTTAGCCCCCGCAACGAAAAATTCTGGGTGCGCACCTGCAGCGTAACATGCTTGTACTGAGTCTCCTGTAGAAGCAATGGGAAATATTCTCATTCGTTTCAAAGGAAACGGCCGGTCTCGTGCTGCAGTGCTTACAGTCTGCAGGCGGGGCTTTAATAGACTAACGTTCGGGCAGCTACGAAGTTTTCGCAGCGTTGCAGTTGACAGTTCTGTTCTTGGACATGACGCTGCGTCAATGGGTAATCAGACGCCGAACGCTTCGCGATAAGGTATCTGACTCCTCGTCAACTGTCGGAATGTTCTGGAAGAACTCTCCCAGGGCATTCAAGATGAGGAGACATTACCTTGCCGCGAAACGTCGGGGTCCGATTACTAACTAACTAACTAACTAACTAACTAACTAACTAACTAACTAACTAACTACATGGAGCAGAGATCTTCTTGAGAAGCTAACAGTTTCTCAGCTAGTCAAGAAATTTCCCGCATTTTATGGAACCCGGAGGTTCATTACCGCATTTACAAGAGCCCGCCACCTGTCCATATCCTGAGCCAGCTCAATCCAGTCCATGTCCCACCCCACTGCTTCAATATCCATTTTAATATTATCCTCCCATCTACGCCTGGGTCTCCCAAGTGGTCGCCTTCCCTCAGGTCTCCCCACCCAAATCCTGTATCCAACTCTCTTTTCCCCCATACGTGTTACGTGCCTCGCCCATCTCATACTTCCCGATTTGATTACCCGAATAATATTTGGTGATGAGTACAGGTCATTAAGTTCCTCGTTATGTAGTCTTCTCCAATCCCCCGTCTCCTCGTCCCTCTTAGGCCCAAATATCCTCCTTGGCACCCTATTCTCGAACACCCTCAGTCTTTGTTCCTCCCTCAGTGTGAGAGACCAAGTTTCACACCCATACAAAACAACAGGTAAAATCATAGTTCTGTATACCCCAATCTTTGTGTTTTTGGATAGCACTGACACAATGGCATATTCCAGAAAAAGCAAATCCCCCTTCCACAAGAGATGAGAGTAACTTTTACCCAAAAATGGAAGCTGCTTGGCCCAGGGGCCTATTAAGCTTTTCCCGAAGGCTGTCGTGAAATGGGCACATGACCAAGGAGCTGAAGTTAACCTTGTTTAGTTGAAGATTAATCCACCTGTCAGTTTATACGCCACAGAATAAACGCACGTTAGGAGAGCAGTACAAAGTCGTTCCCATGGGTTATGCATATTTCAGTACAGCATTTTCAGCTTTCCAGGGTGTCTTCAACTAAATCATGGATCTCATGCAATCCGTGTAATAACATCGACAAGCCCTTTCTTTGTGGTTCCGAAACAAACTGATATTTGGCGATATAATACGTTAATCCAATTCAGTAGAATATGGTAGAATAGTCTTTTGATTTGTAGAACAAAACGGAGATTGTGATTTCAGGCTTCCGCCACGATATTGATGAGATCTATGCTCTTCCGAGATATTACGCAGCGTCGAGTGGTAATCCTTTACCGACGTTTCAGGACAACAGGATCCTTGATGGAACCGATACGTTGTCCCAAAACGTCGGTAAAGGATGCGTAATATCCCAGAAGAGCGCAGATCTCAAAATGGAGATAGACGAGTTGCGTTCTAAATGGTGTATCCACTGACAATGAAGTGCAGTATATTGTGCAAATAGCTGTAATATAAGAATTTCCCTATTCTGGGGATTTTAAGCGAAGTAGGTTGGCAGTTAGTTACCGATGTTTCGGTACAACATATCGGTCCAATCTTGCAGGGTCACTGATCATTGAAGCCGTTTCCTCTTGCAGACATCGAAAGCCTGACAGTAGCACAGAAGAAACAGAAATTGTTTATAGATAGGCAAGCTTTCGTATTCCCTTCGACCCACACGTAAGTTGCGTAGAGAATAAGATTGCTCGAGAAATGAGAACGTCGCATGGCGAGACGTGCCGAGCGATTTAAATTACAGCCCGTCCGAACCTGCTGGGCCCCTCGCATATGACGGTGGCGAGCATTCAATAACCGCCAAGCGTCAAACGGATGGCTGACAATAGCAGCTCAAGCACTGCTCCGTGTGTACTACCATTACGCGTACTAATAGTCGACACCGCACAACAGGTGTCAGTAAAGCACCTGCGATACGTCACAGAAGCAAGAGCGTGTTGTGTGGGGGACGGGTTAGGAGTCACCAGCCCAAGCTTCTCGCTACTACCGCGAACTCATTAGAACCAACAGAAGTTCACCCAACTACTGTCCACTGACGCCGTTGAAAGAAGTCCCACTGATGGAAAGATAACATTCGAGGATTCCCACTCTGTCCCTCTCGCTGTATTCCCCTTCAGCCACTTACAGCCTGGGTAGACCAATCTAAAGCGCATGACGGTAGCGAAATAACACTATCAAGATATGTTCAACAGAATAACCAAATGATTGGAAGAGAACAGAGGCCAGTGCGCTGGAGGTGGAAGCTGACAGCTCGCGATAGATGCGAAGAGATTCGACCCATTTTCTTAGTACGGGAGTGACTCTTACAGATGTGGCTGCGTCGCCGCAACTCGCGTCCTTTGGCAGGGCGTTGGTGCATTTCCAGCACTTCTCCTGTAGTGAGTGGTTCTACGCCACGTTAAAGTGAAGATCGGACATTGTCAGTTTTTGTCAGAAGTTACTGTTATCACAGATACAACAGTAGGCACAGGCAACAGCCAAGCATAATGTCGACCCCGGTTCGGTCGGAAAGACAATCACATCGCCCAGAACAGGACGTGTCGGGCAACCCAAAGCCTGAAGCACGGGCTCCAATAATGCGACATAAGAGTACGGACAGTTTGGACGTCAGCAGGCCTCCGCGCGTCCTCATGAGGGCAAAATCTACGGCACCATACGACAAACAGCAAAATGCACTGATAAACAGGTACACCTTCTGTACGCATACGCATTTGTTATTGTTTGCCTGGCCAGACATGCGCGTTAGTTATTGTTAGGCTGTCCAGATAGGCCTATACGCACTTGTTATTTTTAGCCTGTCCAGATATACGCGTTTGTTATTGTTAGCTTGTCCAGATAGGCCTATACGCACTTGTTATTTTTAGCCTGTCCAGATATACGCGTTTGTTACTGTTAGCCTGTCCAGATAGGCCTATACGCACTTGTTATTTTTAGCCTGTCCAGATATACGCGTTTGTTATTGTTAGCCTGTCCAGATAGGCCTATACGCACTTGTTATTTTTAGCCTGTCCAGATATACGCGTTTGTTATTGTTAGCCTGTCCAGATAGGCCTATACGCATTTGTTATTTTTAGCCTGTCCAGATATACGCATTTGTTACTGGTAGCCTGCCCAGATATACGCATTTATTGTTAGCCTGACAAGATATACGCATTAAACTCGATCTTAGCGCAGTAGCATATGAGAAGGTACAGTCGGTGCAAGCGTCTCAAGAATAACGTCTGCTGAACACCCGCCGTCCGTACTGGGAGGAAATGTATGCGCCAATGAGCAGGATTCTGCAACATGCAGTCGGTTTAACCCTTTAAAGACGAAGCGTATCCGTTTTATACAAGGACTCAGTGCGTACCGCGCTGTAAACACTCTCCACTTCGGTTATAAAAACCGGTCTCTTAATGTTTTATAAGGCAAAAGTTGATGTTTGTTCTGAGATCCGTACAAAACACATAAACGCAATGTGGGCACCACGTAGAATTTTTTAATGTTAAACCTGGTGGTATGTAAAGTTACCGCTAGGCTTTAAAAGGTTAATGTCGCTGCCTTCTGTGACGTCACGTCGTGCAGTGTGGACTACATCTACCACACTTTACAAGGTCACATCCAACAAGACAGGAATATTCACAGCCCCCGATATGAGAACTGCAGGTGTCTTACGCAGTTATATAATCCTGTCAAGATGTCATTTGCTCTGCAATTAATGCGACACCTGTAGATTTTACGGCACACTCCATCTTGCACTTCGACACCCAATACTTTGACCTACTCCTAGTGGGTACAGCGTTGCCAGAAACTAATATCTAATCCTTATGATCTTTATCTTTATGTCCACACATCTACGTTTCTCTGTTAAAACAATAAGTTGATAAGCGGCGGTACAATGCTCTTAGCACTATGTTCATTTTTAATTCTACGCGGATGAGACAGAAAGCATCCGGAATGTGTTGTTTTAAAACAGTACAATATTATTTTAGCCCATACAGTAGAATGATTCTTAACGCACTTAGTCCACCGGGCTAAATGTTTCCGTATACACGATGAGCTGCATAGCCAGCACGACAAATTAAAAAAAAAACGCATATTTCCTGATATTTCTTGACTCACCCACTACGTATACTCGTTCCACAACCTTTTGAAACATGCATTTCATCAAGACATGTAAAAGCGCACTTCCTACCCCACAGAAAAACACTATCTCCACTACAAAGACCAAGCGGCTAAGTGCGTTCAGGGAAAGAACCGCTGTTTGCTGTAAGAACCATATGGAACACACAAATAAAATACTTGGGCAAAATGCAAAGATTTCTACTGTAAACCACGTGCTGAGTGCAGTAACAACTGTGGTTCAAGGCGCTAAAGAGGGAAGGGTATGAGGATAAGAAACGGGTGAAGAAACAGGTGACCGCGGTGAGGGACAGGAAGAGGGAGGTTGCAGGAATGACGATATGACGGATGAATAAAAGTTATGGGGAAAAATACCTGGGGGGAGGGGGGAGTACATGCACGAAAGGTTTCGTGGGAAGAACTCATACCCTGTTACAGACGGATAGCGCGCTAGCGTGTGTACAATATGTTTCATGTAACAGTGTACAGTAAAATCTGCGATATCCGGTATTGGATTATCCTGAAATCTCTATTAACCGGCACATTGGCCAAGAGTTTTAAGTTAAATAGGGAGCGACTCACTGTGTTATGTTGCCCAAATGCCACCGCACCTAGTTATATAAATAGTGGTGAAAAGGACTAGAAAGTGCAGCATGGAAAAGAGGACAGGATATGGAGCGACAAGCTAAAGGTTAGGGCTGTCCCTGCAGTTGCTTGGTACATTAAGATACATATTCAGTATAAAATTCTGATATCTCGAAAATTGCGATATCCGGCAAGCCTTTAGTCCCTATGTGCCGGATGTCGCAGATTTTACTGTAATAGCGATGCACGTGACTCACACCCGAATAATCTGAATCATGCAGGATGTCGGCGAGCATGATGGAAGAGCTCGTGGAGTGCAAACTGTGCAGGAACAGACTACAGCGGCCCAGGATGCTGTCGTGTCAGCACACTTTCTGTCTGTCCTGTCTGCAAGGACTCGTGCAGCCGACAAGTGAGGGTAAGCAAAGTAACCACATTCATACTGTGGCCATTTTATTTCTGAAACCGTGCTCTCTGGTAGGCGCGTACCACTCGCTGCCGTAGCGAGTTTTCTGGTCGGGTGGGTTGCCTACAGCTTGGGATCTTCGCTCTTCTGGAATTTTACGCAGCGTAGATTTGTAGTTACCGACGTTCCGGAACAACCTAGCTTCTTTGACTGCTTGACCGTTGAAGATGGTACCATGGCGCCAGTTTCATATTTGGACCAGAAGACGGGCCATTCTAAGGCTTCACCCACCACTCTAGACTGTCCAGCTTCAGCTAGTGACAGCGGCATAGAAAGTCTAAGTT
This sequence comes from Coptotermes formosanus, assembly GCA_013340265.1. Lineage (NCBI taxonomy): Eukaryota > Metazoa > Arthropoda > Insecta > Blattodea > Rhinotermitidae > Coptotermes > Coptotermes formosanus. The sequence goes on from BLKM01000118.1 coordinate 34,731, forward strand.
CTCCTTGTGCATGCCATGAAGGCGTATGGGGGAGCAAAGGTATACTCCACTCATTCTTGGAACGGTGAACGACGAGCTTCAATTTGCCGTCGTTGTGATAAGGCGTGAATAAACAAGGCGTTTTTAAGAAGCTTTGCTTCCGACAATTTCAGAGGTTCTCAGGGATAAATTTGATAATGTAAAACTGGCAACAAGGACTGTGCGACAACTTTGGCGGGGGGGCCCCCCCCGTTAGGATCTAATATCTTTGAAATCAGAGCATTCAGTTTAGTCAGAAAATACGTAGTTTTGTCCGTATTAGGGAATCAGACTTAAACTTCTTCCCACTGTCATTAACCTTTTAAAACCTAGCGGTAACTTTACGTACCAACAGGTTTAACATTAAAAAATTCTACGTGGTGCCCACATTGCGTTTATGTGTTTTGTACGGATCTCAGAAAAACAGCAACTTTTGCCTTATAAAGCATTAAGAGACTGGTTTTTACAACCAAAGTGGAGAGTGTTTACAGCGCGGTACGGACTGAGTCCTTATATAAAACAGATAAGCTTTGTCTTTAAAGGGTTAATTCATATACGCTCGTTAAGCCCCATTCATTTTAAACGACAAGAAATGTGCTTTTAGTCGTAGACTGTCCCAGCTGCGGCCAGCAGATTTATCTGCGGACAGCCGGTCCAGACGGGATTCTGGAGCTGCCTACCAACCTGTACCTGGACTCACTGCTGACGTCGCTGCAGGAGGAAACTGCGTATGGTGCGGGAGATCAGAGCTGCAGCAAGTGCAAGACCGTTGGCAGCGCTTCAGCATGCCAGCACTGTCTACAGGTGAGCATAAAATACATCAGCACTGCCTACAGGTGAGAATAAAATGTGTCAGCACCGCCTACAGTGAGAACAAAATGTGTCAGCATTGTCTACAGGTGAGGACACATCGCTCCATTACTGTTTACGGGTATGAACAGCGTATGTCAGCACAGTCTACAGGTGAGGATACAACACTTCAGCATTGCCTACAGGTGGGAATAAAATATGTCAGCACTGCGTACAGGTGACGACATATCACGCCATTACTGTCTACAGGTGTGAACAGAGTATGTCAGTACTCTGAAGGTGAATATACAGCACGTCAGCACTACCTACAGGTGAATATACAGCATGCTATGCCTGTATATAGGCGAGGGCAGTGTGTAAACACCGTCTAATGTTGAACGTCCAGCACGCCACAGAAGAACGGAATAGTTATGCTTTCTGGACGTATGCTGCGGCTTGCATCTGAAGATCTCGCTCCATTATGGGAAGTTACGAATCTCCTTGCCTGGCCTTAACGTACGAACACTTTGGTTAACAGTCGCATATATTCGGAACGAACCTACGTTACAGCCTTTTTGTTTCTTCATTTGTTTTATCTGTTTGTAGGCATTTTGCACCGTATGCTGGTCACACCACATCACGGAACTCCAGTCGCAGCTGCCGAGTCTTTTGGATCAGTTACGCGGAGCGAAGGACAGGCTGCATCATCGCACACAAGACTTCAGGGTGTGTTATTTTAACACTCACGACAGCGTATCTGTTAAGATATCCACAACAGCAAACAGGATCCAGCTTCAAAACATGTGTTGTTCCCACCTCAGAGATTCGAACGGTTCTCATCTTGGCACTGTTTACGGGAATGAGTTAAACAGTATCACGGTGGTGCGCTGTCGGATGGCATAACGTTCATACTTGATACAGTGTTACGAAAACCTGGTAATTAGCAAATAGTCTCTATAACAGCGGTGCCTGTAGGTATGACCGGCCCTAGCCATTTAGGCGCTCTGTGCGAGACATGTCTGGCGCCCCTTACTAGTCATCCCTTGTATTTACGTAATGTTGTCAGGTTATTTTTAACAGACACGTAACACTTTTAATAAACAGACGTATTTAAAAATCAGCTGTATTGCCTTGAATAGAAAAAGTGTCAGATGTGGGGAAATAGGTGCTTACTAAATGCGTCAGCGTTACATTTTCTGTCTTGCATGTCAATCACAAGAACAGGTAAGAAATATATTTAAAAGGAACTAGAATGCCTCAAAAAAAGACGTGAAAGCGCGCTTGTACCATGAGTGTACATTTTGAATAAAATCCCAGGATTCCGTTTGTGTCGGAAGCATGATGCTTTTCGTCAAATTATGGACGTTTCGGTGTGTTGAAACAGGAACTGAACCGTGATAAATGAGAGGGGGCCTTAGCATTATCAGCTGCTGCTCAGATGTCAAAACATCTGCAGACACGCATGCGTAGTTGGCAGATATACAAGCCCTCGTTACAGTGGCTGTAACCCATCATCGTGTTCCCTCTCCCAGCCCTTCCCTTGCGCTAACACCACAGTACTGCTCCGTTCTTGTGGCGTTTGATCGCCCTTCCTCGCGTGCAGTGCTAATAGTACTACGAACAGTTAGGCACTTAAAGCAAAGTGCGCTTAAAGGCACATAAAACGGGCGTGAAGATGTTGAAGTAAAAAAGCGAAATAGTCCGGGAAGTGGGTCGTTTCTTAAAGCACAATATCAGACCACGATTCACAAAAGCATCCACCGTCGTCAATACCCCCCCCCCCCCCCGCCTTTGGCGTCCTGTGCGGCCGCTGTACCTGGGATGAGGGATCACATACGAGCGACAGTTATTATATGAATGAACGTCACGGTAGAATGGGTATCACGCTTTGTATTTGGGAAGTCCCGGGTTCAAATCTCGGTCTATAGACCGGTTATTCTGAGTTAGGTATTTTGTGGTTCTATTTTAGGCAAGTTCCGGGATAGTGCCTAAATCAGACAAAGATCACTTTTTCCACACTCCTTGCAAGTGCTGGTTTAGTAACCAGCGTATCATTCGAAACTGTAACCTGAGTTGCTGATGGCGTTGTTAAATAAACCGCAAGTCAATGCATGCAAACTACACGTACATATATGCTGTGTGCTTATTCAGTGTACTTGAACAAGTAGCGTCCTGAACACTGGTAAGGAACGAAATATTATTACATTTTAATATTATTCACATAATTATTTAATGGATACGTCCGAGTAGACACTAGCAGGGTAACCGTTTAACATCAATGGTTACAATATGTGCCAGTTACTTTGACATCAAATCCCTGTATTTTATCCAAAAAGTTTATTTATGCACAAACACGAACTACGATTAGTCCCCTAGCATTAAAAGGCTGGTCTTTCATCAGGAAGAAGGTGTGAATTTGCTGTGAAGTAGAAATTGAATTCTAAGATGAATAATTTCGGACTTGAAGGAGTCACGAACTGAACACTTCGATATTCTTGCCAGGACACCTGCAAACGGCTGAAGGAGCACATCAATGTGGCCGTTGAGGTGAAAATACAGACTCTGCGAGTAGAACAGGAGAACCTGAATGTGAAGGCCGGCGAGCTGCTTAAGAAAGGAGAGCTTTCTGCTGAGACTCTGCTACAAAGGATAACAGATGCCGAGCAGACAGCTTCCAAAGATTCTTTCGGTGCCATCTCCGAAAATAAAAAAAAGGTGGGTCTATAAGAACATTAGAGTATCCTGTTACTAGTATATATTAGCGTAAATTACGGGCTGAACATGTCTCGTAACATGTATTTGGAAAACAGAAATGCTGGTACATAACAAGACAAGCAACGTACGTATAACGTAACACAAAGGCGCCTTCGCGCAACCATTTTTGTCGTAAGTATTACATGTTCTGAGTGTATGTCTGTCTGTAGCCTTAGTTATCCAGCATGCAAAGCGCATGCGCCGTACTGTATTATCACATCTGTGGCCTGTCTGGCTCTGCCATATTTTTCCACATTGTCATACACGGCACGAGTTTCGGCAAGAATGTTCTTGGGCATGAAATATGCGTTTTCATATTCTCTACAACGTTTTTTCCACGAAGAATTTAGCAAGATATCATAAATGTGTATTGCTCTTCGTGTAAAGTACCCGTTATTTTTGTCAGATTTTAATGAAACTTGAATTTTCTCAACAGTGTTTCGAGAGGTCCTCAAATATCAAACTTCACGAAAATCCGTCCAGTGGCAGCCGAGTTGTTCCATGCAGACGGACAGACAGACAAAATGATGCTAACAGTCGCTTTTTGCCATTTTGCGAAAGCGCTTAAAAATTTTTAATAAGCCGTAACTAAGCTAGACGCTGGACGATCGGAATTTTATTCCCGACAGGGGTAGGATTTCGCCACCGCTACGGGACCACGTTCTGACTAACTAAATAACTAACTAACTAACTAACGAACGAACGAACGAACGAACGAACGAACGAACTCTATGCAGCAGAGGCCTTCTTGAGAAGCTAACAGTTTCTCAGCTAGTCAAGAAAATCCCCGCATTTTATGGAACCCGGAGGTTCATTGCCGCATTCACAAGAGCCCGCCACGTGTCCCTATTCTGAGCCAGCTGAATCCAGTCCATTTCCCCATCCAACATCTTGAAGATCCATTTTAATATTATCCTCCTATCTACGCCTAGGTCTCGCAAGTGGTCGCCTTCCATCAGGTCTCCCCGCCAAAATCGTGTATGCACCTCTCTTTTCCCCCCATACGTGCTACATGCCCCGCCCATCTCATTCTTCTCGATTTGATTACCCGAATAATATTGGACCGTTAGGTCTACGGACTATAAAAAATATCTGAGTAAAGTATACGAAGCACTTCGCGCATGATGCAGAATACAAAGGCAGACCTGATGTTGGGTTATTGTGCCAGGTGGCGCTGTTCCTCCAGCTACACCGCACAACATCGGCTCTCCTGGAAGAGGTGTCAAACTGGGGAGAACCGCGACCTACTTTCGACGCGGAGAACTTCAGGATCGACACGGCGGAGGAAGGCAAAACCGGAAGTACTGTGGAAGATACTGACGATGTATTTTCCGAGGACCCAGTGCGCAGTATGGCGCAGGTCAATTCACCGGACAGTCTGTCTAACTACTACAAGTAAGACCAATAGCATATCGCCTACTGTCAACTCCAAAGGAGCAAGGCGGTAAGAAGCAGTCGTAGACCCAATTCTTAACCTCCACTGCTGGTAAAGTCTGTGCATAATTTCCATTACTTTAGAATAAGTCTGATATATTATCAGATTACCATCGTGTACTTGCATAGCAGATGCCTGCAACTACATCGCCACCATAAAGTTTACGAATTCCTAACTTATTTTGGAGGGGGAGGGGGGATAGTGGGGTTACCCTGCACACCACATTTTTCTAGTACTGTGAAAAAAACTGCTGTTCTGAAAATCTCCGTACCCATTGAAATTAACCCTTTAAAGACGAGATGTAGTGTGTTTTATATAAGGACTCAGTGCGCACCGCGCTGTAAACACTCTCCACTTCGGTTATAAAAACCAGTCTCTTAATGTTTTATAAGGCAAAAGTTGCTGTTTGTTCTGAGATCCGTACAAAACACATAAACGCAATGTGGGCACCACGTTGAATTTTTTATTGTTAAACCTGGTGGTACGTAAAGTTACCGCTAGGCTTTAGAAAGGTTAACAGAATATTGAATCAGGTTAATGTCTGATCGAAAGTGACACCGTGTAATCTGATATATATGCCCGATGTTTTAAAGTGACCTACTGCATCCATCATCAGTATAAGTGACATCAAATGTCTCTGACCATTCATATACTTGTATATGTACAACATTACACGGTTACCCCATGTTACCTTCAAATTTCATATGACATAAAGTCCAGTGGCGAAATAGGCAACCGTGATTAGTGAAATTTCGCCTCTCCTGCATGATTTGCACATTGCGGAACAATAGAGACAGGAAAGGCAACAGTCAGAGCAATACCACGAAAACCGACAGACTTCTTGCAGCAAAAATACAGGAGTATTAAAGCCTGGAGATTTGCCTTTCGGTAGATACAAGCAACCCCTTTCTGGTCCGTATGCTCACTTATGCACTACGTTACTCTCTGCATTCGTATTCAATTTCATTTATAATAAATTATATAGGCCTAGATTAGGGCAAGAATTTTTGCACTGGACGAAATAATGCTGTATTCCATGTTGCCTGTCATGAAAATTTTGCTTTTGCGCATAATGATCAAATTTCTGGATGGTTCTTGTCTCCGTCTAATTTTACAAAGGAGCTTATGTCTCTGCTTGCCCACAGCCCTGCCACCAACGACACCATTAACACACCACGTTTCTATATGTGTTTACGCTCTATCTCTGTACAAATTCCACATGCTTATTACCGATCGTTCTTCAGTGAGACATCGCGTGGCTGCCATATTGGATTTTTACAGGTCACTCGTACGAAACGTAATTTACCTTAACACAAGCAGCTTAGACTGCAATTTCGAAGATCTATAAAGACACACAGTTTTAATATTGTACACTGACACTAGTGTTTGTTTCATTTAGATGTTTGCACAGTCGCCATACTGGAGTTATGAACGACAGGAAGTTGGACATTACAGTTTTTGGATGCCATGATATATGATCTTGGTATCTAACTTAATGAGGCCCCACCAACTGGTTGAAAACTGTTAAACAGGGACACACACGGGAATGACGTTATAGTACGTCTATCTTACCTTCTCAGATAAGAAAAGTAGGACAAAATTACATATTTGGTAGTGATAGCTGAAGACATCAACACGTATTCAACTGTATGTTTGTAAGTGGGCCCCAGGAAGACAAATTAGTTATAGAAAGGCTAGAACCGTAGTCCTTAGTTCCGATGGATTTGCCAAATGCACTCTTTGTAAACTGCATATCTAACTGATCTAATCGGTAAATCTCCTGAGAACAGACTGCGAAGAAAAAGATAAGTCTGGGCGTAAATACTGTGCATCATACCGCTGCACACTGCATCCCAGTTACCAACGAGATTTTGTTGTCTTCGTAAGGAGAATTCACAAAAATGCACTTGTTATCGTCATCATATCTGTCTGTCTGTATGTCTATAGAACCGGTGGGGATATTTTCGTGAAACTGATGCTATTTATTAACAGGGTTTATTGGTGGTTAAAATCGAGCACAACACCTACCAGCGTTTGTGCTGGCATCTATAGCACAACTCGCTAAATATTTACCACCGCAAAAAAAAAAAATTGAACTTCTATACACAAGAAATACACACTTTATGTCAAATGCGCTTTTCCTGTACGTCACACGGTTTCAGGGTTAATTAAAAAGAGGAACTGATAATTCGAGAACTCTTAACTGATTTTGATCCAGTTCTAAATAAAAATAATTTGCTCTTCGCTCTGCTACGGCTCACTACAGACCTATCTCGTCAATACGTCCTACAAACTTCTGAACTTATTAAAACGCCTAAAATGACATACTGCAGTTATAAATTGGCATACGAAGAAGGGTTTGTTACATACGGGGCCAGTCTTCTTGTGGTCATTCCTGTCAAAGAACGGTAATCTCAATATCCACTGCACGTGATTTTACGCCAATGTCGTGCGTGAAATGACGTACGTACATTCTTCCCACGAAGTACTACTCAGTTTACTAATAAAGAGCACAGAACAGGTCCCTGCATCGTAATGAACAACAAACTACTATAAACAGAGCTGAACAAAAATCTGAGAAATGTAATGTAGCTAAATAATCATAACTCTAATAATGATGGACAAGGTATAATTAACCATATCTCCTTCGTGATAAATCTTAAAACATTAAAATCGAGCATTCGAAAGTAAACATTCCAACTGGTAATGCAGAATGCCCTGCACGATTAGGTGAATGTACAGTGTTCGTATCTGTCTGTAATTTTATCCGACGTTGGTTGAGCTTCTTTTTTCAGCCATAATGCAAAGACACAAGAAACGCTGATCCAAAAAATGAGCATGAATTATGTCTTACCTCCAAAGTTTTCCCTGGATATATGTTTAAATAAACTGAACACAAGACTCAGGCTTCTCATGCTGATAAAATGTGACTGCAAATCGGTAACAAAACGCCAGAAACCGTACTTTCGCACACAACATTGGGAAATGACAGTCCATCAAAACTCCATAGTGCCTGACGTTCGGTACCAACATGACCAACCAAATGGCACTAACTGTAGAATTATTGATGAAGATTCCTGTCAGGAAACCGGTGTATGATTTTGCCCTGCTTTTAACGTAAAGTATCACAAATATGTGTTACGTAACATTCTTTACAATAATAAAAACAGACCCTTAAAACTGATTATTATATAAGAAACTACAAAGAATGTTACAAGACATGCAAGACACGTAATATTAAGTCCAATGTTTTAGTAATATTAACATGAAACATACTAGTAAATAAGCGATTTCAGAACTTTTAATATTATTTTAATTCAATTCTACTGTGCATTCCACACTCACCTAATAAATAACAGATATGTAAAATATAACTGACAGGTTGTCTAATGAGTATGTGTGTTTGTGGCCTGGTGATGATGCAATAGAACTGAAGCACAAACACCGCCCAATGCAAGAGAATATTATTGTGTGAACATAAGCATATAAATCTGTGTACATGGTTGGTTGTTGTTTGGAGACAATACAGAAAAATCAAGTTGCCCTCTCATCTGTACCTAGTTCTTCCCATCAGATTTTCTTGCCAAAATATTGCATAAATTTCTGATAGATCTTCCCCAGGTGACTAGTCTGCTTACTTACCTTAATATTTTTGTACCTTGATGAGTACTCAAGGGAGAGAATGACACTATTTAGAACCTTTGGTAACGTTTCTCATATTCTATATATTCTGTCTTCTATGGATGCGTACTGCAATAAACTGGTATTTCTGTACTTTTCAAGTACAGTCACATAATCTGTATGTAATAGTCAATGACTATCTGCTAGCAAACTCAGAATCTACTGTATTCTTAATGTATAATATCACTTGAAGTTACATCCCCAGTAATATAATCTGTAGTAACTTTTGTGTCTTTGACAAAGACTGTATTTGCTCTCCCAACATTTTGCACTCTTTTAAGGACTCATAGGAGCTACATAATAAAAATGTTTTCTGGTCTCTTTAGATTTCATTTTGCACATATAACACTTCTTATTTCATACACAGGTCTTCCTGCCTGCATATTTTAATACAATGATTGGCTCTCTTGCAACACAACTGAACTGAACTATTTTTGTTAGTGTTGTTGCTGTTGTACTTGTGATTAATAATGATGAAAAGTGTGATAAATAACGGCCGTCTCTAATGCAGGGTGCGCTCGTTCATGCCTCGTGTTAGCCTTGGCCGCTCAGTGTTGCAGCGTCCAGCAGGAGTTGGCGTAGCTCCGTGGGATGATGGGGTGAATATGTACATAGCAGGCACAGATGGGCGGCATGTTCTGGTCATAGACCGCAACCGAATGAAGTTAGTACACCAACTGAGCACACCAGACATGCTCTATCCACATGGAATTGCCTTCTCTAAGCCTCTTCGTGAAGTTTATGTGACAGGTAGTACCTCTTCATCAAGAGATTCCCCTATGTTAAGGTACCTGAAGGTTCATCAAATATTGAGACCTTATATTAAGGCCCTTTAATCCAGTTCATATTTTCACCTGTCAGTTCCCTGACATCCTATGTAATCTGTCTGCTACTGCAGTTAATATTGTGTCAGAACTACAGTGGAGTGTAGAAGGCAGATACAGGTTGATTCATATCACATCAGGAATTTGTGGCAATGTGATAGTCCTTAATTAACACATGCAGCCCAATATGTGGAAACATAAAGACAACACTCTCAGTACCATTTGTAATTTGTCGTTGTCAAAACAGTACTTTTTGATATTTAAACTATTGATATGTAAATAAACACTTTTATGTGGAATTACACCATATTTTTAACTTTCCTCTTCCAAAATAAAATGGGCCATAAGTCACAGACTAAGCATCCAAGGACTCACGTTCATGCAGACTTTTCATTGTTTTTGTGGACAGAACATGACCTTAAAGTGGACTGCATGTATCAGAAATATCCTGTATATGTATGCTGTCTTCTTGCAGACAAGTGGAAACATTGTGTGCATGTGTTCAATGCTGAAGGCACGTACTTGCGTCAGCTGGGAAAGAAGGGCCATGCTGAAGGTCACTTTGAGTCCCCTGAGGGGATTACATCAGGACCTGGACCCAATGAGAATGATGATCAAACATTCCTTTATGTGTGTGACACAGGAAATGACAGGGTTCAGGCAAGTACTGCACCTGTTATACACATGCTAGGATCTAGATGCTTGATTGATGCATCTTACAGAACTCATTCTTTGCACTTGTTTACAAACTGAACATAAAATAACACAGTAATGTAACTTCCATAGTGGATTTTTTCGACTACTGAAGTGGTTCCCTGAGGCTTATTCATAAAAACTAACTGCTCCACTTGGAAGATGTGTTGGGATTAATTAAAATGGTTCCATAATAGAGTCAAAACATGATGAATGCCTGTTTAAGTCCATCATATGAAATGCATTCTGCTGGTATTTAGAATTGAGCTGTACAGTTCCTTCCCACAGATAAACAGTTTATTGTGGGAGGGATACCATTTACTGTGGTCTGAGGTTTTAAAAACACACTGACGCAAACTGTTCACCTTCATAGACAAAAAATTACTAAACACAGGGAAATAAAAACAAATGTCTTCATCGACACACACTAGACTACTACATAAAGTTGGCAAAGTGCATAATTCAACATTCAGTCCATTTCAGTATTTAATGGCCCCTGTGTTGAAAACAAAAATTTATTTAGACCACATCATCTGTATAGTGACATTTCTATATTTGTTAATCTAATGCTCTTGCAGGTAATTGACCCCCGTGATGGGAGTGTAATTCGTGTGTTGGGGATTTGGGATCCACAACCAGGACACAGCTATAAGCGCACTGATTTCAATCAACCAACAGGGATCGCTGTTTCAAAGGACAGAGTTGTCGTCTCTGATTTTGGAAATAAAAGAATTAAGGTGAGTCATTTTGGGACTTTTTTTAACCACATAACTGTATGATAAGCAGTGGCTGGGATCATAAAACTGAACAATCCAGCAGTTTTGACAGTGGCACTGGTTAATATTTAGTGCAGTACTCTTTACCATATATTTAGTCTCAGATATTAAGAGAAAAATTGCCAATACTGTAATGTATGTGGGCTATTTTCAGTACATACTCCTACAAACTCTACCTTAAGCTGTGCTAACTAGTGGAGGATTAAAATCCTAAAGATTCTTTACTGACAACGCATCTATGGGTAGTCAAGGTATGACTAAATCTGTTGCTCAGTTTATCTTTTTAGGTGCATATTGGAAGTTCATCTTGTTTTAAACGGGATGCTGTTCTCAAATCCTAGAAGGCATTATATTTGAGATTTCCCAAGAATTCACTTGCTAGGATATGAATAACATAGTTTGTAATATGAAGTTGAAAGATATATTTAAAACACAATCATCGGTGTTTACGTCATATGAAACATCTGCATTCACACACTGAAAGTCTAGATGCAGTAACACAGCCATCACAGCAGAACTGTTATGCTATGTGTACATTTCCCAAATTATTACATGTGTCTCAAGTCTGTTATGACCACCTTCAAGGGAATCCATGTAAAAGAAGAACTTAAACCAACACAGTCTGTCCTTTACTGTTTGGGGTATCTTCATATCCATAGAGTTATTGATGTCAATTCATTTGTTGTTCCAGACATACACCCTTACAGGTGAGAAACTGAGTGAATTTGGGTCAATGGGAGAAGAAAGAGGCCAGTTCCGCTCACCAGAGTGTGTTGCTTTGGACCACCTTGGTTTTATACTTGTTGGGGATAGCGGAAATGCGAGAGTTCAAATCTTCCGACCAAACGGCACTCTCGTGAGAGTATTTGGTGGCAGGGGAGCAAGTCCTGGAAAGTTTGCTTGGGTTTCTGGCATAACTGTTGCTAATAACATGGACATCATCGTCACAGATTCTAAAAATAGTTCTGTACAGATTTTCTAGTAAAAATTACCTCATGTAATGGTGTAAGTGTATCAGTTATCACATTATGATCTACAGGATATTATGGTTAGACTATAAAATGTTAGGTCTGGACAAGTGGCGACAGGTGTACTAAAGTATTGGTGTTACTACACAAGTTTCTTTCTTTGAAAGCTCAAGTAACGTCTGTGCCCTGTTGTCCTACATTTCTGTACTCAAAACATGAGCAAATTAAATTTCACCTTGTGTTCATATTGCATCACTGGAATAAAGTTTTTTTCACACATTCAGAGACAGATGGGAATTAATCAAGACTGCATTTGGCCATTTTGTTCTAAAAGGGAAGGTCTTGCAGCAATATGCAGCATAACTAAGTAAAATACCTATACTTAAAGGAGGGAACACATATGTTGCTTATACACTTTTTTCTCGATACCATACTCTGTCACTAACGGGCTGGAAAACATAGCATAGAACGGTATCAACATGGGCCCTATTCTTTTGTTTTTCCATATCTCCAAATTAACTTGGAACAACATGTCACAACTAACTCTGTGAAGTGTGAAATTAACAGTTTGTCAGCTAGTCAAAAATGTCCAACACTTTGTAAAACCTTAACATTCATTACTGTCTTCACACGTGCCCAACTCCTGTCCCTGTTCTGAACCAGATGTTTGGAGTACACTAAAATTTTTAAACAAACTACTTTTCATTGCACTCCAACCACATGGATGACTTTAATTTTCTCAGGTGGGGTATGTTCTGGCTGTGCATATGAATCTCACAAATGTAAAGACACATTTCCTGAACTTTTCTTGTAAACAGCAAGATGTTTTAAATGTATGCAGGCCTTCATTTAAGGTGTCTGTTATTTTTGTACCTTTTAACCTCAATTGTATTTGAGTTACATATCTTACTAAAAATCCCTCAGTATAAAATTTTAAAAAGATGAGAACCATCCAGTGACAGCCCAGTTGTCCCAAGCAGACAGACAGACAGACATGACAAAGCTGTCAGTCACTTTTTTCAGTTGCTCTTGCAAAAGGCATGATGTCCAACTGGACACCAGTGCCGTAATGTCCATACTAAAGTTCAAAGAAATTCAGACAACTGGTTCAAAAGCTGAGACAGGAGAAACAAATGCATTTTCTTTAAGAAAATCCAGCTACAGTTACCACTAAACAAGCACTCTCTTCTGAGTCACTTCTGTTCTTCACACTAATTATCTTTAAAAGTATTCATTAAAGTATTATACATACACTTAATACTCCAGGTTCAGTTCCTTTTAACAAATATTTACCACTCATTTCCAGTAGGGGCAAGGGCTCTTTCTCTGCTATCAAACACCCAGATGTGTTCTGGGGCCCACCCAGCCTCCCTGTTCAGTGGGCACTGGGGTACTTTCCTGGAGATAAAGCAGCCAGGATGTGATGGTTACCACTCACATTCATCAAGTGTGCACATTAAGATGTGTGATTGTATACGTCTACCTGAGTTATATGCCTTGAAGGTATGGACAGACACAGCGTTACCTTTTTATAAGCAGCTCATAAGAAGACAAGTTTCTGCTGCATTGGAAACAGACTGATTATTTTCAAGAGCAATACGTTTAGAAGACATGCAACACTGTGCGGTCTGAAGTTATTTGATCCAGTAAATTTGAAATGCTGTTGCAGCAGAATCTCAACCTGATGCTGCAGCTGCTGGAAGCACCTTTCATACATTTTCGCTGCAGTTACTGGAATTGCAATTTTATCACAATTGTTTAATGCAGTGTTTCTCAACCTTTTTCTGCTTATGGCTCCCCTTTGAGCTTGATTTAACTGTGTGGCCCCCCACCCTTTGTAGACATTGTTACTTATGAAAAAAAGTTACTTTATTTCTACATTGTTGATTTATATATTAGAATATATTTATAATACTTTCATTTATAACATGGTATTGTTTATAAATATTTTGTTTAGGTATAACACATTGTTTGCCTATACAAGTAAAAATACTCTAACAACTGGCATTGTATTTGGTGTGTTCCTTGGGCCTGATGAACACTTGCAAGTTTTTGAATGTCTGGTTGCAGTGGTCAGTGACAAGCCAACATCACCCCTCTTCAGAACATCAAGGTGGTTACATACTTTTGACAGCAAATATCTTGCAACTGACACCAGACAGGATATGGGCGCAATAATATACAACTTTGCCTTCTGTGCTGCAGGGGTTTACAGGGGAGAAGGGAACCTTGGATTGAATTTTAGATTTTAAATATTTTATTCATGCAGTGAAGTTACAGTGGCCCACTGAAAAGTTACTGTGGCTACATAATTGTTCCGTCATTCTCCAGTGGCCCCATGGGGGCCATATGGCCCTCATTGAGAACCACTGGTTTAATAGATTGGTTAGCCAACTGCACAAACTTTTCACAACATCAACACTTAAAGCTCCAGTATTTCAATTAATTGATTAAACACCTGATTAAGTGGTAAGTTAAAATTTGCACTAGCTATTCAATGAGACAAGAATTTCCTTGTTTTTAAGGAAATCAAAAACATTACCGTGTTCACAAAAGCCTGCCACTTGAATGTATTGTGAGCCAGTTGATCCCCAATTCCCACTTTCACACTCTACTTCCTTAAAAGCAGCAAATTTCGTTTAGCACAAATACAGATGTTGTATGTACACACCCATGGTAAATATACAGTTTTTGAAGACACAGAAAATGAGGCTGAATTGCCAAACAGAAGGCAAAAGAATTTTTGCTGACCTGATAAAATACCGGAGGAGGTTCTCTGCGTTTTCAAATAGTATGAACTGACTGCATGGGAAGCATTCCCCTTGTCCAATACACCAAGCCATGAAGGTGTTATTGGCAATTTTTCAGATTCTCAAAGTAATGAATATTAAAACAATCCTCAGACATGTGACATCAAATAGTGTGGCAGATCAGGATCAACATTTTAGTGGAAACTGCTGCCTCCATTGTCTGCCCTGAAGAAGGAAGCTTCTGCTCTGTAAGTCACATGAGCAATAATGACAGTGATTACTGTACACAACATGGAGTGAGTGGCAGTGACTGCCTGCATGAACAGTATTTCCCATTGAAATTTCGGCAGATCTTAAAGCTCACAGTTATTCCCTTTTAACCCTCTGCCACCAAGCATTTTATATATATATATATATATGTAACACAGCGTGCTGCTCAAAATGACAAGTGTCGTATTTATATATCTGCTCTTGTGCATCCCCCAATTAAATTCCAGTCTTCTGCAAGTCACCATGGACATGTAATTGTGGCGCCAAAGCATTAAACTTTGTGATTTCCAATAATTATGATAGGCATAAAAATTCAATGTCTGATTTTTGGAGAATGTATTTAAATTGCTTGAAACAAGTGTTCCTTATAGCACCAATTTTCCATAAACTTACAATCTGTCATTATAAGGTTGTCCAATGCAGCTGCAGAACTGTTTTTCCCATATTTGTTTTCCTGTTACAGTGAGATTACTTTATGCATCATCAGTAGTTTACAGAACACAAGAAATGTCATCTATTTACTTATGATTAACAAGCAGTCATGACACAGCCTGTATATGGTTTTGAACACCTAGCAAGTCTGCCATTGATAAGCGCAACCCTACCATTTATTAACCCTCTGCACAGGTTGGTTGGTAACTCCTTACAACACAGACTTTCTGGACTAGTTCTGACATGAGCGAACCTTTGAATTTGGTGTGAATTTCTCCTGTCATAAATATGTGTGCCTGCCATCTAGTAGCAGAATGTATGAACTGTGTTATCAGCTTTGGTAACTTGAATTTTTTTAAAGCTGTTTTCAGTATTAATATATACAACTTCCTCAACTTCAATAGATGCAAGAGGAGAAAGGGAAAGTAATGGGTTAAACATCTCAAGTGTGATTTACATGTTCGTAAAACCAATGCTACTTAACACTTACATGCATAAATTTTAAAATGACTTTCAAGGGTGCCACTCATGGACCACTGCAACATAATTCTCTATCTTTTGCATCACCTTAATTACCTCCACTATGCACACAGGATCAGGTTTTGCCACACAGGACATAACAGAAAATATACAATAATCAATTCTGGAATACTGACACTGTATTTCAATGCAGGCAGAGGAAGTGTTTATCATCAAGAAATACAAAATTACAACATATGATAAAAATTCAAGGTACCAGATTTTTAAAAATAGTAACACTAAAAAAGTAAAAGGGCCCTGAAAGATACTGTAATTTAGTCACTTACTCATTAAAACATTTACACAAAAGACTAAAAACTACATGAAAGGCACTAGTTATACATCTACATTTTAAAATACACAATTAATTTATGTCCCAAACATAGGTATACAAACACAAAACACATTCATTTTGAATTTGCTCTTGAGCAGGACATAAATGATGGGCTCCGTGGATCAGTCAGTGGCTTTTCAGAACTCACGATATTAGTCGGCTTGTAATGTCGGATTGGGTTCGCCTTGTGGACGGACTCCTTCCGAAGTCTTGCCACCTCCTCCATTTCTTGTCTTTTCAGTTTCTCATCCCTCTGTACACATGGAACATACGCAACACATTTTCACGTTTGAAGTAATGATTCCATCTACTTACACATATTTCAGCATTCTGTGCATCTGAAACTTAACTATGAGATCACTTCTGGAAGTGCAAAATCAGTAGGAGCACACTGCTCCACATTCAGAGATTTCCACATTAATGATTTAATTGTGATTATTGCACAAAACAGACTGCAAACTGAGATGAGATCATACAAAAGTAAGACAAACACTTCCACAACCAAAAGAGACAGTACAACAGGATTAAAGGAAACACTGCTAAAATAAAAATCAACTGGGACACACTATGTGAATTAACAACGCAGTTGTACAGGCAATGTAGACGTGGAAGGAGCTAAAAGGGCATATAGAAAGACCAAGAGTAACTGAGAAAGGACAGGCAAAGGGTAACATGGAACAGCAGAAATAAAGAACAATTACTTGTAGAATGTGACACCCTGCAGTCTTGTACAAATCTAATGATATTTCACTTTGGAGGCAGCATATTACTATGAAACATTAGTAAATTTCTACCATACTACAAGGCATGAGATCCCACAAGAGAGTATTATTCATGGTCAGTATCTTCAGAACCTCAAATCTCACAAAGCACGAATGATATGCAGACAAATGCAAAATCAAAATGTAGAAGAATGCAAAGGTAGATGATCAACTATATGGACATGATATCTTACCACAAAACTTAAAATATAATTCTACTTTATAAAATTACTTATACAAACCAGTCGTCTAAGTTCCTCCATTTTTTCATGTTCTGCCTTAACCATTTCATCAAATTCATGCCTTTCCTTTGCCCGTCGCTCAGTGTTTAGTTCAACTATTGTTATATCAGTCAAAGGACGTTCTGATTTTTTCGGTTCAAAGGGCTTCTTATGAATAACATCGGCAGGTCTGGCCTTGAACTGAGCACCCGTCTGCCGTTTTCTTGCTTCTTCGTTCATCTGACATGCACCAGAACATTTGTTAAAATACATATCTCACAGCTAAAGTACAAAAATCCTGGCTACTCACACACTGAAAAACTAAATTAAGTCTATTTATTAAAGCACATCACTTTTGCAACATAAATGTAACTTAATGTTAAGTATGTTTTTGTGTATATGCACCATGTGGCAGTCAGCTGTGTTGCCAACATTTCAGACAAATGTGCCACATCCATCTTCTTACTGAAAGTGCGTATAGACAGAAAGTGTTCAGGTTAAACAAGGTTCCTTGAAGCCACCAGTTTGATACATGAGGCTAGTGGCTGGTCTAAAACAACAGAAGTGATGAACAGCAAATGTGAGAAGTCTCCCTTTCAAGACCCAAAGTTGGACGACAAGCCAACAGCACATGGTCTAAAAAATATATTTTAACAGTAAAATGTAAGAAGTCTGTCCTTTCTGGCTGATCACGCACAACTTACCATAAAAAAATTAAATGAAAAAAGGAACCCAGTCTAATAACTGAAGCACTCTTTCTCTACACCATCCAGTGCTCAAGAAGGAGGCTGCAAGTTCCTCCCAAACATCAGCAACACAGCACCCTGCTACATGACAACATTTCAAGGGCAGGATCAACATTATCAATCACCAAAAAAGCTTAAAGAGAAGTAATGTAATTTTGGACTATGATGTGATTATAGCTACATTTTATGTAGAAAGTGTTCACTTTTACTTCATACAGAAAATAACATTTAAAAGGTAAAGTTCAACCTAGAGCAGGCTATGAATGCCCAGAGGAAGAATAGAGGTACAGCTATACTCTTTATTTAACCCCAGAGGTACATGGGTGTGGAAGGTCAATGCCATGTCTCAGCCGCTTTACCCACGGGAAAGAGATGAGGTGCCCATTATAGAAGACACTGGGTGGGCCCCAGGGCTGGTCTGGATGGGGTGCAAAAAATCTTGCCTCTGCCAGGCTTCGACCCCTGGACCATCCAGCCCATAGCAAGTCACTATACCGACTACACTACTTGGCCCATGCATACAGAAAATAGGTGCCTAAAATATATTAGCTGTTTCTTATGGTGCTGAGGCATGTTATATTGTTACCTTCTGTTTCAGCTGCTGCTGTTTGATCATGCCACGTTTGTCTACTTCCAGTTGGAATGGAGCTGGATCTGTTGGCAGAATTGGATGCTGCCTCATGCTGTTTGGACTCTTTACAAAGGCAGGCACTGGGTTGGCATGAAACTGACGAGCCGCCTTTTCCAGCTCCAGGTACTAAAAATTATAAACACAACAGCACAAGTTCATGCCATACATCTTTCTGGAGCTGGAATTTTCCACTACCAGAAACTTTGTTGGCTTCACTATGCAGACAACACCAAAAGAAAAACCAGATATGCCAAATTTTTTCTGCAATCTGTGCTGGTGGTACTAATCCAATCTCAGGCTGTATTACTAGACACAGTGTACTACAGGCATAAAAATCAATGGCAGTCACGCATGCCTATATCCTATTATCCTGTGTCCTTCCTGTCACACAGAACCAGCAAGGTACATTATTTCCCATGGTACATATGGGGAAGGGTCAGAATGGTAAGAAAAGAGTCCTTAGCCTTTATTTGCTGTGAAGGAATCTTCCCATACTTAAGACAAAAAAAAAAATTGATATCTAACACTGATAAATACACCAACAAAATGCACTATAGACAATAGAATCACTTTTTATTCACTCACTTCATCTACCCCAACATGTTTCGGTGCGTCATGACACCATCTTCAGGGGGATTTTTTGCACTTCAAAGACCTTTGTCACTCGGAGAGGTGCATACAGATTATGTAACATTGTTGCCAAAAACACATAACATATAAACACACTCTACCTCATTGGATTGTTAAAAATTAAAACAGTGAGGATAAAAGTAAGGCGATAAAAAACGCTAGTGTTGATATCAATGACTACATCACATTTCGCGGCTCATGTCACAACATCCTACTGAGAAGCCAGGTTGTGCAGTCGATAGGTATGGTTTACAACCATGTGAAAAGAATGGATGGCAATTGTAAGGCATTCTGAAACGAAAATCAATAATATAAAAAATATATTGTCAATATTTTGGAAAAAGTCGTAATGAAGATAGATAGTTGCTTTGTGTTGAGACGTACCTGTATTGAGTGCCTGTTGTGTACGTGTTGGGCCGGCTGTATTACGAGTGTCACTGAACCGGGTCTTAAGTCTGCAGGTGTGGTGTGATTACGCCAGGAGGCACTATCATGCGTATATAGAGGCGCGCGGGTTTTGAACTGGGAAAAGAGGGTGTTATATTCAAACGTGTCCTGTTCGTCCATTAGTAAACCTAGACTGTGAAACTGTTGTATGTATAGATTCTCCAGGAGGTTTAATCTATTTCCTTTGTTGCAAGGTGTGATCAACAGTAAGGATTCTTCCGTAGTGTCGTATTGACGATTGTTTTCGAGGATATGAACAGCAAAGGCCCATTTTGGATTGTTTGTGCGAATGTACCAAATGTGTTCCTTGAATCTTATGTATGTATCCCGTCCTGTCTGGCCTGTATAAAACCAATTACATGTAGAGCACTTGATGCTGTACACGCCACTGTTAGTGTATATGTTGGGTTGTTTCTTTTTAATGTTTAATAACCGCCAAATGGTATTGGTAGCCTGAAATGCTATTCTGAGGTTGGTGTTCTTAAAAATGTTTGTCACTTTTCTAACCAGGGGGCTGTAGTATTTAAAGGTAACCCACTTTTTTGTTGATTGTTTTGTAGATGTATTGTGTTTGTCTATTTTGGTGGTTCTTTGTTGTAGGTTTTGTATGATTTTTGTGGGGTATCCATTATTCTTTGCAGTAAGTCTGATCATTTTTTCTTCTTGTTGCTTTGTTTCTGGTTTGAGGGGCAGATTGTTGGCCCTGTTTATCATATATCTAAAGGCTGCTAGTTTGTGTTCTACAGGGTGTTTGGAAGTGTAATGAATAGTAGCATCAGTGGTGGTGGGTTTTCGGAAGATATTAATGTCAATTGAATTATTTAGTCTGGTAAGTGTAAGATCTAGATAGTCTATTGCATTGTTCTCTTCCATGGTTAATTTGAATATTAAGCATTGATTTAGGCTATTTAACTCTGTGTGTATTTGTTCTATGCTTATTAACTTTGAGTCGAAAATTATTAGGATGTCTACATATCTATAGTATGAAAGTATCCTTTTGTTCTCAAGGCAGTATTTTACCAACCTTTGTTCATAATGTTGTAGAAAAACTTCTGCTACAATACTGGAGATTGGAGAACCCATGGTCACTCCTTTCTCAGGTTGATAAAACGAGTTCTCGAATTGGCAATAATTCTGCGTTAGAATTGTATTCAGTATCATTAATGCCTGTTGTATGAGGGGTTTTTCTAGTTTTTTACTAATCAGTCCAGACTTTGTGATTTGAAGTATTTCTTGAGTCGGGAGATTAACATAAAGGTCCTTTATGTCAAAGGTGGCTAGTCTGTGGGAGACTTTCAGTTCTAGATTGTGGAGGTCTTGAGCTAGTTGTATTGAGTTGTACACTGTGTATGTGTTAGATAATTGTAGGGTTTCTGAGAGCCATTTTTTGAAAAATTTTGCCAATTTGTAGGTAGGTGCAGATATATTGTTGACCACAGGTCGAATTGGTTCATTATCTTTATGTAACTTTATTAGGGCATTTAGAGTGGGAGCGGTTGGTTTTATCTGTGTCAATCGTTTTCTATTGTATGTGTCTATTATTAAGCCACAACATTGTATTGTTTTTTGTGTTTGTTTCTGGAAACGGTCAGTGGGGTCTTTTTGAAGTTTTGTATAATCGTTTTCGTTAAGGAAGCTTATAACCTTATTCCTGAATGCATCTTTGTCAATGATTATGAGGGTTTTACCCTTATCAGCTTTAGCTATAGTAAGGTTGTGTTGTATAAGCTCTTCTCGTATTTGTTTAGCAATGTATAGTTTTCTTTTATGTGTATAGTTTACTGTAACGGAGGATGAAATCTGTGCTATTTTCTTATTAGCCACAAACCTATAAACGTTGCGTAGTTTACTATCAAGTTGTATGGCGTTTTCCGTGTCAATAATGAGGTCTCTTAAGTAATGTTTTGGTTGAGCTTCTAGTGCATAGTTATGTCCTGTTTCAAGTATATTGATTTCTTCTTTGCTGAATTTCACTTTGGAGAGGTTTTGACCCGTGCGTAGAATGGGTTATTAGTTGTGTTGTCCTGTTGCCTGGTATACTGTTTGTTTTGAGTTTTGCGTAGATGTTCTAATTTCTTGTATAATTTATTATATCTAGCTTCATTGGAAATGTTAATTATTTGGTTAAGGGGCGACTGCACATTAGGCCATAAGCTATTCCAATAGTTTGCACATTCTAGATGAGCCTGAATCCCCCTGAAGATGGTGTCATGACGCACCGCAACATGTCAGGGTAGATGAAGTGAGTGAATAAAAAGTGATTCTATCGTCTATAGTGAATTTTGTTGGTGTATTTATCAGTGTTATATATAAAAAATGCACAGTGAAAACAACGTGAAAATAATTGGTATCTAAGTTTAAGGACAACATCTTTGAATTAATGGTGTGTCTGTTCATCTTAATCCTTCACAAGCAACATCAAAACATATCTACAAAGTGCATTCTGACCAGTAGTACACTTAAATTAAAATTTACTGCTGTTTCTTCAATATTCTGGATAAATTCATACCAAATGTCATAAACCTTTAAAAGACCTGCATTCTCATATGAAATGAAGTAAAAAACATCCCCAAAATTCACTTTATACTGTATATTTATGCAGCAAGGAAATTTACTGAATTTTTAAGACAAGATGCAAAATCTGTTTTATTATCCACAATATGCTGTTTCTTTCATCATTTTACCTTTTTCTGTTCATATAATAGTCACGTTTGTCATAAATCGTGCACTAAAATTTAAATACGCACCCAGTTGGATAAAGGGTAATATATGGTCTGTTATTGGTACTATGCTTCAGATATACTTGATGGCAGTTTGAGAATTTATGGGACAATCTTTGACTTTAAGATTAAAATCCAGTCAAGCTTTACCTTTTTAACATTTTCTTCTTTCTTCTTAAGAAGCAGTTGGTCTCTTTCATAAAAACTGAAAGGTTGGACTTCAGTCGTACGTTTCCAACCTGAAGCTGCTGATGCAGGAATTCCAAAGCCATGAATTTCTTTCTGTGTGAGGCACTTCTCACCATCTTTCACCTACAATATAGCACATTTGCATCCAAAATCTGTCTTCCCACACAGGATTATACTGCTCAACACCCTGTTCCACAGCAATGTGTCAGAGCTTCACATAACTCCAATGCCCAGTTTTTAGACACTCAAGGGACAACCGGTGCACTTGTACCAGATTACATGGCAGCACCTCTCAGAAGATGGCAATCACTAACCACAGTAGATAGCAGAGTATAACCACAGCAACCGACAACATGCTGAATGCATGCAATAACGAGAGAAGTTTAACCTCATAACTTAAATGAAAAACAAATACATCTTTACAGCACAAAATTAATGCAGTAGAGTTTACTACAATTTGCAGTGTCCAAGTTACTTCTGTCATCATGAAATCACAGCCAGGGGAAGTGCATATGTAGTAAATGTCTATTCTTTTTCTCACACATAGCACATATCAATGTCCCAATGTCAAAAATTAGCCACATGCTTGTTTTAACCATACGATCAAAGTGAAGTAAAAAATAACAGCCTCTCATGGACACTCATTCATCACAACTAAAACAAAAACACAAACTAATGGCATATTATGGAATATCAAACATACAAAAACAAGACACACAGAAAGAGGCTCCTGGGCTGTGTTGGACACAAGACACAAGGAAAATGTCACATGCAGAATACATACACAGAATGACACAGGAAGAGCTAATAATAAAAACAGAAATTAAAACTGTAACACCATAAAATATGAGCTTCTCAAAGCAGCGCTGCTGAGGACTTGAGTCTTCTGGGACATTATGTCGTGCTGTTGGTCAAAGTGTTGCAAATATTTCGAAGCACTGCCACACCTTCACCTTCAAGACTCTCACATATTTAAACCTGAGTACCCACCACACATGTCCCCAGAGAAACAAATTAATATGTTAGAACCATCAAACTGATCAAGGTACAAGTTTAAAAATCTGGTCACAAGTGTGAAGGCTTAAAACTAACAACCATAGTTTGAGAGTATGTCTCTCTATGGATCCAACAGATATTTTTATCCACCCAGTAACGCAAGCAGACACGCCTTCTGGAATGCAGTTTTAAGGACCTTGAACAATGTACGAAGTCCAAAAGAACATTCTTAATAAAACTGGTGCTTGAAGTTTTACTATAATCACTATATCATCACTACTTACCTCCAAAGACATGGCATACACTTTTGACTTCTTCAAGCAGGCAGGTGAAACAGGTACAGTTAATGGCAGTTCCTTCTTCTTAGGGATACCCTGAGGTGCATCCAAAATTGCCGTAGGAACCGGATTTGCGGTGAAAGTAAAAACTGGCGGAGCTTCTGATTCCTATACAAAAATATTTTGCTCTTTGTGTTAAAGCACAATGGACATGGTACGTCACAAGACAAGGACTTAAATTAATAAATATCATTCCATGATTGGAACAACCCAGTGTGCCGAACGCAAACCACTACAAAAACTATTGTTACATTCGGCATTACAACGGAGGCCATAAAATTGCCAGTACATCACAAAAGTTCTGACTGGACTAAGTGGAATTTACAGCAATAGCCAAGGTTTCAATTAAAGTGAACGTAACATAAGCAACTTTAACTGCACTTGAGTGTAAAGATGAATACCAGGAATAACTTCAGTGACTAACACAAAGTTTTTAATTTCTGACACATCTAAACCCATGTTATCAGAAAAACTGTGTCACTGACAATCATGACATCATTATATGTCTTACATTATTCACACCATGCATTTTATGACAAACCAATTAATACCAACTAATGCACAATAAGAGGACAGTTTGTGTTAAAATCTGCACAAACCCCTATGTATGTGTCCATAAAAATACTGTCATCATCTGGTGGTTGTCAAATGGTGCACAGGTCCACTCAAACGCCCACACGTTAGAATATCACATACTGAAAGTTTTGACACACAAGATCTCAGCACTCTTCCCCCAATGAAATGTTAATGCTACACAACAAATAATGTGGCAGCTTCATGTTTTTATATCTTGTTCATTTTAACATTTTATCAGGTGGACAGTGCTGAGATATTTTGTGTCAAAACTTTCAGTGTGTGATATTCTAACATACAGACATTTGAGTGGACCTGTGCACTGTTTGACAACTCCCTGATGATGACAGAATTTTTGTCAAAACATATGTAGGGGTTCATGCAGTTTTTAATACAAACCGTCCTATTATTGTGCATTAGTTTGTTGGTGCCCAACCTGTGTGGTTAACCCACGAGGTTTTAACCACATGTCGTCATTTAGACAGAAGACACTTAATGCTTCTTTAAGCCTAAATGACTATCAAATCGCCAGTTCCTATTTCAAAATTTGCAATACAATATTTAATGGTAATCATCAAATGTCCATTACTTTTCTTCATTGATACACTGATCACTATTATTAGTACAACACAGTTTGACTTTCCCAATCACTACAACCAATTAAATTCACTTATTCATTGTAATTTCAAAACACATGTAGTTGTGGTTTTGTACAACCACCAGAGCCCTTATGGAACTACACTGTCACACGTCTGCTGTCCACCAAGGTATGACTCAGAGTGCCTTTGTGCAAGCGACACAGATGCGGTGAAGCTGTTATCGTCCCACGCCTGCACTATGAACCCCAGCATGTCATACTCTCTTGTTGGTAGTGTTGCAATCAGATTGCGTCCCAACTGAACCATTCTGACTGAAGTATCCATATGAAATAAATTCAACACAAAAGTCTGTCCAGCCGGCTGAACAAGTTGGTATTAATTGGTTTATTATTATACATGTTTAAACTCCTCCCATCGAGGAAGTCATGTGGATAACTAAGGTCAGAAAAATTAAACCCACAAATAATAAGTGCCAAAAGTTTCAACCTTTGCAACAACTACCAATCTGACAGCATGTGACATCTGTTGACTATTTCATTTTAACTGCAAAGTCAAGAAACATTTAGAGGAAATGCTTTCCCTGTACTGCAGGCTCTCAGGGAGTAGCAATATTATATTATTTATTCATGAAATAAGGGCAGTGCAATAACCTAAAATGACAGCTTGGCCATATGAGAATAAAAGTGGGCAATTTCTAGCGTTAACAGCCACTCAACTTTGTGTTCCAAACTTCTGAGTTTTGGTATTTCTTAACAGAAATGCAGAAATGTGCGCTGACTTCACAGTCACACATGTATTTCATCCAAAATGAACTTTTCATCATTTCTGGACTTACTGAGGGAATTACTCTACCAAATAAACAGAATTCAATTTCATGAAGCAATGTGAATGTGATGGTCATGCTATGTTCAACGTTTGGTAACTACACAGCAGACTGCAGTAATCTAAATGTCGTCTTACTGCTGTAGCACCTGTCAGTACTTCCTTGACATGGAAGTGAACTGTAGCCTCCATACTATTTATACAAGGGTATAATGGACTTCTTTACCTGTTTTATGGCAATATACTTGATCTGTTTATTCTTTACTCCAATTTCCACTAACTGACTAGATAAGATTTGAAGAATGAAAAAACTGCACAGAATACTGTGCCTCACCAACTCACTCTTTGTTCAAAATTAACCCTTTAAAGACGAAGCATGTCTGTTTTATATAAGGACTCAGTGCATACCGCGCTGTAAACACTCTTCACTTCGGTTATAAAAACCAGTCTCTTAATGTTTTATAAGGCAAAAGTTGCTGTTTGTTCTGAGATCCACACAAGACACATAAACACAATGTAGGCACCATGTAGAATTTTTGAATGTTAAACCTGGTAGTATGTAAAGTTACCGCTGGGCTTTAAAAGGTTAAAAATCAAAATCAAATATAGAATTGTCCCCTTGAGGCTTTCCCTGTTACTGAAGAATTTCCCTTTCACACTCAAAGTACTGGACAATAACTTTAATACATAACATATTACACTGCAATATATACTTTTGACTTTTATCTAGTCTTTGCTTATACAACACCTATTTCCTATAAAGCTGAAATCTCAGCTATATGAAGTAGTACCATTGTATTGGGTTATATATAAATAATCTTTCTTTATGTGTTTTTTAAATGCCTGATGATGGCTTTCCACAAAAGCTGAAACATGTAGCAGTAACCACGATTTCAGGCTTCCACTGCGATGTTCATGAGATTTGTGCTCTTCTGGGGTGTTACGCAGCATCAAGTGGTAAAGGATTACCACTCAATGCTATGTAACACCCCAGAAGAGTGCAGATCTCATGTAGCGATAAAATAATGTAAACATAGTCATGATTGATACTTTTTATTTCCTCGTTGCTGTAGTAACTGACACCTGCAATCACAATTAGGAGGACATACATTCAAGAATACAAATTCAGTTCTCTCCTTATCATAAGGCATGACATTTTGAGGAGTAAAAAATATATGAGCAGGAGTATATTTTGGAGAATGATTCTGACACAGCAATCTTACCAAACAGACAGTGAAGAGACAGAAGCAGAAGGTGGCAACAGTAATTGAGGTGAAAGCTAAGATAACATCTGGTCAAAATCACAACATCTTTCAAATTCTGGTGTTGTCTGTCCTATTGCGAGGCTCAAACGACTGAGGAAATAACACATACCCCACATGTAGAAGCAGAACAAGCATATGTATTTACACAGCAAAAGTGCTGCAACAGGTACTTTACCTTTCTGACGAATTCTGTTAGGTTGAATGGCACTGGTATTGTTGGTGGTTTCCTTTCCACCCTTACGCCAAGTTTTGGAGGTTCAAAAATTTTTGGATTTAAAGCATTGGCTTTTACTTGCAGCCTGGAAGATGAACACACATTTCAGTACTACTTCCTTGTAAGCAGCCCATTGGTGTGCATATATGAACTCTTAATGCATCCAGCCCTTCTTCAAGCTAAACCTACACCTTCATGGCATATAATTGTACAACTTTACCATTATTCTAAAGAATACATAATGCAAGAGTGAAAAAACACTGAAAATAACTGTAAATTAAGACAACTTGTCCTGCATGAGATCAGGCTTCCACGGTGGTGTAAATGAGGTCTGCACTCTTCTGGGATTTTATGCAGCCAGAATGGTAGTTTGTTACTGACACTGCCAGACAACTCATTGGTCAAGCAGTTCAGTAATTTTTATTTGGGCTCCCTAGTTTAAGAAGTGAAATAACATTCATTATATGACATACGGCAGGTGGGGAATT
Source organism: Coptotermes formosanus (assembly GCA_013340265.1). Lineage (NCBI taxonomy): Eukaryota > Metazoa > Arthropoda > Insecta > Blattodea > Rhinotermitidae > Coptotermes > Coptotermes formosanus. Next base: position 62,614 of record BLKM01000118.1, read on the forward strand.
TGAAAGCAATTTAAAAAATGGACCATACACTTACATTCAGAATACAAATTGTCATTCACGAAAGGTTAATAACCAACTCCAAAGCTGATTTCACACTATGTGTTGACTTATCTACTTATCTGATTTGTCAGTGCCAAATATCTACTCCACTTCTAAGGTTCAGTCTATTGTACAAGGAATTATGGGTATACAACACTCACTTAAAAGAAAGACCCAGATACAATTGTGAAAACAGGATAGCCACAGATCACAAATAAATATCAGAAAACTTTTCCCAATTTTTGGAAATGAAACGTCCCAGCCAGCAAAATGTTGAACATGGTAATGGACCAGTGAGAAAGAACCAACAACTTGTTGACCTCTGACACAGTTTCAGACTTCACTGATTGGACATTTTGTGTCAATGGACTATATTAATGGTTGGACCAATGTCCTGTAGGGGCCTGGTGCAAGACACAGCAGTAGGCACAGAGTGGAAAGCCTCAAGTGGCAAAATTCCCACCAACCATGTGAATTCTTACTGTGGCCTCAATACATTAACTATGTAACAATCAATTTCAGTGACAGTGGAAATAAATTCATTTGTATATGTTTACTGCAGGGAAGATGTACAGCAGTAAAACCATGTTGTTAATTCATTCACACTGTGAACTTACGCTTTCATTTCAGCTGCCTCCTTCTCTTCCTCCTCTTCTCTGGTCAGATAGTGTACTGGACGTGATCGTAAATATGCTCTTAAATTTGGAGAGTGAGGGATGGTCGAATGCTTCACTGGGATGCCCTTTCTGTGTTGCAGACTTGACCTCCGTTTATCTGCAAAAATATTTTAAGTACTTACCAAATGAAAATATTACATCACAGCAGTATTCTCATCACTACAGTGCACAGTTTCAACAAATTATATGACAATTTACCTTCAATGACCATCCTGTGGTAAAATACCAATCCGTTAAAACATACAGGGAGTGAAACTTAAACTTTCATAACAGTTATTCTTGTACTGTCCACTAATAAGAGCTGAAGTAAATAAACTGGACAATACATAATTCCCAAAGATGGTCCATTCTACCAAAAACTAAAATGTTTGTAGTTTCACGCCCAGTGACCTTAGCTCCCCGCCTGTCTCAAAATAAAGAATTCCTTCATGTGATCAAAAAGCCAACTGCAAATTCTACAACCATATCTGCATATGGTTGTTGAATTTGCAAATTAGATTAGATTGGCAGCAAGATAAAATTCATTACCTTACCAGGGCATATGAGGGAATGGACGTACAGCACCACTCATTCTTAACCCTGGCACAAGTTGAGGATGACAGATCTAACAAAATGTAAGGATAAATTGTGAAGGCATTGATCAGCAGACTCAGATGTGACTGGGATTAGCTGCATGTCAGTCCAATATGTTAACCCAACACACTGTCACATGCACAACATTTGCATCTACCAGAACCCTTTGTATGCTCAATTACATAAAAAGATTCTTACCTGCTTTCGGCCTGGAATGAAAACGGTCAGGAGTACTTGTCTGGAACCGACACACTGCTTCAGCCAAGCTAATGAATTTTCTGGGATGACAATTGTCAATTAGTGGGGACCCTTTCCTTTTGGAGTTGCAGTACTCTTGGACGGATGAATTGGTTAATCTGGGCCCCTTAATATAAAAAGAAGGAAAATATCCAAAGGATAGTCTCTTTCCCACAAAGTACTTCATTGCATGAATGCAAACATTTCACAGAAGCACTAGGAATATACATATATGAAACAACAGGTAGCATTCTAAGCATATGACATAATGTGCTAAAGTTCAATTTGTAATGTGTTTATGCTCTTGGCTTGATGAACCCCATCTTAATGTGCATGGCCCCAGTTTATGGGAGGAATGTGTGTCTCTCTGGCCCTCAATCACACTGGAATAGCCAGGCTGTGCACTTACCTTTGTTTTGGAATAGCCAGGCTGTGCACTTACCTTTGTTTTGGATGTGCTAGTGCGTGCAGGTGATGCTGGTGTATTCCTCTGTCCTGATGCCAACCGAAGACTTGTCATTGCCGCACTGTAAAAACCAAACCTTTAAATAATAGATGAAGGTAATCAAAGTACTGCACTATTCAAAATAAAAAATACAGGTGCATTACACAAGAATTTTAATTTACAAACTTACTGGTATTATGCGAAATCTCAGGCTTCTGCTGTGGTGTAGTTGAGGCCTTCGCTCTTCTGGGACGTTATGCAGCGTAGGTTGTTAGTTGATAGATGTTTTGGGACAACCCAAAAGAGCAAAGGCCTTCCTGGTATTACATCCTAAAAGTTCTCTATGTCACTAGAGACAATGATGAACTACATCAATCCACATTAACAGAAGTTCTTATAATGGAGTTCAAAATGATCTCCCCATTTCCTCATTCTTTATGTGGTAATCACAGTGCTATATGCCCTAGTTTTCGCTATTCAATTTGCAAGTCAAGCCCCACTGCATTGCCTTGATTCAACTATTGTAAAGATACTAGAAAAACTGATAATGTATGTTTTAATGGTAATGCAGATTGTGTTTTTAAAGGATAGCACCAGGTAGATGTAAGCCATACTGGTGACACTTCAGAGGTCCTCACTGCCTCAATCTTCAAAGCAAAGATCCTTACTTTCAGTAATGCAACCTGCATCAATTTGGTGCCTTCACCCCATAATATACTCATATGTTTGCCAGGGCTGTGGAGTCGGTACGCAAAACCTCCGACTCCGAACTCAGACTCATTCATATCAGCTCAATATGTATTAATAACAGTAAACCTACTAAAACGGTAAATGGTATCATAAGACATTTCATAACCACCACATGAATCATCAGGCTACTTTTTAGATTTATAACCTATACTTAAGTATAAGTCTAATGGTTATTGTAGCTAGTATGTATTTAAGGTTCTATATAGAGGTCCGAGTCGGACTCTGTACATTTTTACTAGCTCTGACTCCACCTAAAATTTCTTCCGACTCAGACTCCACAGCTCTGACTTTTGCCCTTAACAACTGTGCATGTGCAAGACTGAAATCTGCCATGTTTCAAATTAAATGTTCACCACCATGATCCTTGCAAAACACAAGTTAACTTTATCCAAATGACAGTGTCATTCCACTACACACTTTTATCTCTGTCTATTTTTGTGGCTAACCTGAAGATGTAGCGTATTGCTTGAAAACTCAAGAGAATTCTGCCAGTCAGGAAGTTTCATTACCATTTTTATATTATGCACACCATGCATTTTATCATAAACCAATTAACACCAACTAATTCACAATAATAGGACACTTTGTATTAAAAACTGCTCGAACCCCTACATATGTTTCGACAAATATACTGTCATCATCAGGGGGCTGTCAAACAGCACGCTGTCCAATTACAATGTGTGTTGACAGTACACCTAACAACATGCTTTACTGTCATGACAAATAACACTGCTATGAGGCGCGCTACCCCATTTGATGGACGGTCGCACGTATCTAGAAAACTAAGCATCTCAGGATCTGCATTGTACAAGTTTGTTTTTACTTATTTTTCAATCAGAAATTGCAGGATGCATAGCCTCAGTGTTTGCTTGTCACGTAAGTTTTGAAAACTTTGGACAATGCAATGTGGCACTGACTGCAGATATAAAAACTTACTTCAATGCACCATCCACTTCTGTAGATCGTTCTGTATCGGTTCCACAATGCAGGTCATGAACCTGTTGTTCATGTTGATTTTTCAGTAAGTCATTCTCATTTTCTGATGGTTCTTCCTTTACTTTACACTGACCTTCAGTCTGCTGCTCATTCTGACCATCACTTAACATATCTGCAATGGCCACATAACAATAAATGAAACAAATACAGAATATGCAACAATTAAGTATGACAATTTGCACGAGATGGAAATTTATGTACAGCATAACAATGCTGACACATCTGCTGCCTTCCCTAAACTCTCTCAAAAACACAAAGTTTAAATTTTAATGAAGTAGCATTAGCAGCACTTTAAATTACATTCCAATCAAACACACATATGCACACAGGTAGGCCTATACATGCAGGTGCAAGAAGCTTCGTTTAAATATAATCAACAATCAGAGACCTCAATAACCTTCATGTCCTCAGAAGACCACTGGCCATTGCATATGCAAACGTAGGAACATATGCACAGCACAAGACATCAATTTTTCTTACTTGCTTAAACCACAAGATGTGCGGAAAAAGTGCGCTGAATGTACAATGTGCATTTTATTCTTCTCTGTGACTATTGTTTGCAATAGCTTGATGTGATGATCCTTTAGCAAGTTACACTTGATACACAGGCAGAAATGCACACATGTCACCAGAGAAAGTTGCTGTTAAAGCTGATCTAAATAAACATTGAAAGGGCTTTGCAATTTTTATAAGATTTTCTCAAACAAATTACATAAGTACACTGGTACTGTTCTGTCAAGCTGACTCAAAAAGCCAGAAGGGCAGTGTGATCGAGTTTAAGGACTTTAGATTGGTACAAGAATGAGTTGCAGACCCTCATTAGAACCAAAATGACAAACACTGCAGTGATTCAAAGTGAGGGGTCATTTAAACAAAATATGACACTTCATAATCCTGTATCTCAGAAATTGACAGAAGAAGGTAACATTTCATATCAATCACTTCCTAATCAGACTTGAATACAAGGTGGTCAGCAAAGCTGTACACTGAGCTCACAGTAAACGCTGTACTGTGCACCTGCAATGCAACTCTGTAACAAATATGTTTATCCATATATATAGCTCCCATCCAAGATTTTGAATGCTTCTTAGACACACCACATGAAATTATAAATTCCCTCTATAAGTCCAAAGCAGAATTTGTCATTTGTGGTGACATAAAAACTAACTACCTTGTAAAAGTTACTGCAAACAATGTCCACATTCCAAACTAAGCTATTGAAATCTCATGCCAAATGTCAGTTTCCCAAAATAGATTCAAAGCAACTGTAGTTCTGCAAATCATAATAGTTTTAGGCATTTCAAAAAAGAATCATGATTCTATGTAACCTGTGATAAGTGGGCTATCAAATCATAATATCCAATTATTACTATTAAAAAACATGAAACTAACTTTCAGTTATTACAACTACAAAAAACAAACTAGTAGGATATATGATGGCACGAACAATTAGTTCACAACAAGCAAGTTACAAAAACTGGGGATCTATATTTGACAGTCAAGATATCAGTACAAATTTAAACACATTCTTGAACATCTTCTTAAGAATATTTGATGCACATTTCCCGTTATATTAAAAGAACGGACAACTAATGGGATGAAAACGACTTACAACCACAAGCACAAACTACACATGAACAGCCGAATTAATAACAACCAAATATTAAAAATTCACTATATGAAATAGTGTGAGATTTAACTACAGTTATTGAACAGGCAAAATGTAGGCATTTCCAAACACAGCAATCAAGAGTCCAATGATACAGTAAAAGAAGTAAGGTACGTTGTTAACTCGGGAACAAGTTAATATTCTACAGTTCAACACAGCCCATCAATAAAAATAAATGATGCAAATAATGTTCCAGACAGTGTTAAGCAAGTATGTCTGTTGTACAAAGGATTTGTTCTATGTAAATAAATTCTGATTCTGAAACGTGACATACGCTAAGCTCATGACTGCCATTTTTGAAGAAACTAAAAAATGTGCCCTGTGAAGTCACAAAGTTCAATCTACATTAGCAACACTCATTTTTGTAACTGAAAACTTATACGCATTATGCCAGCCGCGTTAGTTACGGGATAATATGTTATGAATAGAAGGCATGAGGCTTAAAAATATCACAGAAAAGACCTCATACATTGGTATATAACATTTCTACATTTATAGTTACCAAAGAATGTATCAGCACCGTCATTTTCATCCAGAACTGAAGACTGTACAAAATTTACGTACATGGGTGCTTTACACTCAAACCTATCCATTTCGAGCCACGATAAAAATTCTCACACTTGTGTAAAACCGCCGTAAAAATATTTTAAAACTGACAGAAAGCAAACACAACCACCATCAACGACGTCCGATTTGAATTTAACCGACCACTCCGACCACTGCAATTTGAATGAACCAAAGAGTATCGACATGGGCACAGATAAAAACTTTCACGATATATCTGACAACAATGATGTTCTGGATGCCATGGATACCACTCAAGTTTTAATCTAGCCACGCATGCCTGTGATTCTGATAAGCAACGCATGTAGGAAGAAAACAAAGCTGTAACAGTAGGAAATGTATTATGAAGAGTGTACGTTATTTCTTGTGCTACATAGGAATACATAAATTGGACTCATTTCCATTCAGGTGCAAACAGACTAATACAAGGAATACGAGGTGGGCAAAATGGGCCTTTACCACCCTGTTCATTCCACATCGTTTGCTAGCAAATAACCTGCACTGGCTGTGTGTTTTCAACTGCTCCAGCCAAACTAATTTTTGGACACGGTACACCGAAACAGCCTTCTGCTATCAAACGTGCCCTAATTTTTGAAATTTTAGCACCGGAAAACTGCTTAAGTATTACTGAAATGATCACATCTGTTTTGCGGGGTGAATACTCGTACACAGTAAAACCTAGCACTCAAAAGGGATAAAGAAAATCAAACCATACACAGTACCGCTTCAAATTGCATCAGAGACATTGTGCGTACGCCATTTCGACGGCAAACTTGTTGCACTGGAATGTCTGTAGATTCCGTGTGTGATTTCAAAATAGGAGTTTGTTATTCGGGTGTCAAAATGTATAAACATCTTCCCTCAGCCCTCAAGCAGTTATCATATGACGTCAGTAAGTTTAAAACCGCTTTAAGAGGTTTTCTTCTTGCAAACTCTTTCTACTCCTTGGAAGAATATTTCAATTGGAATTAAGTATTGATCTTGGTTCTAGTAATTCAAGGCTCTTATAGTGTTATTATTACCACATCTTTCTAATGTTTTTTTGGATTCAATTTTTAATTTACAGGGCACATAAATTTTACTAGGAATGGCTCTGAGTAGCCTCTATATCTGGATTAGAATTATATTATATTTCATGTTACTTTACACTTAGATTGAGGAATGACATGTTCTATATCCTATGCTTGGATTTATGGAATGTTAAATGAATGAATGAATTCACTGACTTTGAGTCACACTGATGAGCGTTTGATGCCTACATAAGTTACTGGAGCCGTGGTGCAGGGGCTATGCATAGAACCACATAGATGGCAGAGAAAGGCACTTTTGCGGAGAAAGTTGTATGACAGTTCTGCAAGAGTGTAAATAAATAAGCAAATAAATAAATAGATCATAAATAGATGCATAAGTAGATAATAAATAAATACTTAAGTAAATAACTAACTAAATAAATAGGTAAATAAAAAGATAAATAAATATAAATAAGTAAACAAATAAATAACTAATAAAGACATAAAAAGATAAATAAACAGGTATATAAATAAATAGATAGATCAATAGGTAGTTAAATAGATAAATAGAAAAATAAAAGGATAAATAAATAGAGAAATCAATAAATAGATACATAAATAATTAAATAAATAAACAGATAAATAAATACCTATATAAGAAAATAAATAAATGTACAACTAGGTAAAGAGACAAATAGGTAAATAAATAGATAAATAAATAGATAAAGGAGTAAATAAATAGGTGTAAATAAAAGTTAAACAAATAAATATGTATATATAATTAATATATATAAATAAATAAACAGATAAATAAATATATAACTAAAGATATTAACCAATAAATAGTTAAATATATAGATAAATAAGAATATATAATTAACTAAACTGATAAATAAATAGATTAAAAGATATATAGATAAATAAATAAATAGACAGAAAGACCGACAGAGAGATAAGTAGGTAGGTAGGTAGGTAGGTGGGTAGGTAGGTGGGTGGGTGGGTAGGTAAAGATATAAATAAATAAGCAAATAAATAAACAAGTAAATAAATAGGTAAATACAATTAATAGAAAGATAAAGCAATAAGTAGATAAATCAAAAGTAAATAGACAAATAGATAAGTGAAGGGATACATAAATAGAAATGTAAGACATAAATAGACAAGTCAATAATTCGATAATAAATAACCAGATAAACAAATAAATAGACGAGTAATAAATGGAGAAATAAATAAGGCAATAAATAAATGCATACATAAAGTAATAAGTTATTAGTTAAATAAGTCAATAGATAAATAGGCAAATAAATAAGTAGATAATTAAATATGTAAATAATAAAATAAAGAGACATAATTTGTTAAATAAATAAACAGATAAATAGGTAAAGTTGGGGGGCCTAGACATAGATGGAAGATACATAAGGTGTGATGTTCCTGAATGGATTGATCTGGCTCAGGGTGCTTGTAAACCCAGAATGAATGTACATGCTCTATGTAATGTATGAAGCTTCTGTACTTGTTAGGAAACTGCTTGCTTTACAAGAAGGCAGTGCTGTTTCCTGGATGACCAAGGAATTATCTGTCAATTTCAAGCAGTTGAAAAGTTTTTTGTCATCTTCAAAGCATCCAGACAGTGTCTGAGACAGCCTAGCCTCCTATTCAGTCCATACTTAGGGTAAAGCGGCTGGGCCAGGAAGCAAACCACTTATCTCTGTCTAGTGGCAGTGTTAATAATGTGTGGATTGGTATGTGCTGTACCTCCACACCCCTCTATGCCCTCACTTTGTGGTGCTTAATGAAACATGGAGACAGGTTTACCTTGTATGAAATGTTTTCACATTAGTGAGTAGTGTTGCTCACAGCAAAAACTGTTGTATGAACAGTGGGAGGTGGATTACCATTTCAAAACATGTACTGTACTTGTTTACAGGCAACAGTGACAAGGTGCCATTCCAAGCGATGAAGAATGACTGTGTGGTCTTTGTCTGTGCACCCTGTCGTCTGGGACCATAGTGACTTCGGATTGAACTTGTGTTTCGTATTAAACTTGTTGTTGTTGTTGTTGTTGTTGTTGTCGTCGTCGTTGTCATTGTCGTTGTTGTGTGACACTGGGCAGTGCTGCAACTTTAGTGTATTAGTGTTGTGTCTACTGTGTAGAAAGTATCATCGTCAGAAATGACTTTTTTTTTTCATGGAATCATAGTTATGGCATATGTATTTAATTTATTTCATGTGGTGACAGTTGTGTATAATGGAAGAAGTTGTTTCTATGTGGAGAATGTTTAACATATTAAGTAGTGTTGAGTGTGTGATTGTCCTTGTGATTTCATTTTAGTAGAACTTTTAAATTCGTCATATATGGTCCTGACCCTAAAATGCATATTTATACTGATGATGTTTGTAACCAGGAAGTGTTCCAGATCTTGTTTCCTCAGTTTGTTTGAGAGGCAAAATATGAGAATTGTGTACACAGTTGGTGGAAAAAGAATGTGGTATTAAATACCGTGTCTATTAAAACTAACTGCACTTCCTGTAATTCAGTTTTCCCATCGTGACATTTCCATCCATGCTTCACTTGTTCTTTATATTCTTTGGTACAGGATTTGAGGTGCTCACAGTGGTGAGGATTCATAATGTAGTCTGTGTTAGGACTGCATATAGTCCGGTACATGGTTATGAATATTTGGGAGAAGCATTCTGGTTCTGTCTTCACAGGCACTCAGAAGATGCAGGCAGTATGTCCTCACCGAGACATCAGTACCCGCCAGTCAGTCTACACAGTCCCATAAATTGGAAGACTGTAATTTTTAATCGTAATACTGTGCATTTTCCATGCATCATATCACTATTACCAAACAACTGAATGCATGTATAAGGCAATAAATGTGCCATATTATTTTGCATTGTATTTTGATGTGAGCAGAAATATGTCATAGAAAATATAATGTAAAATAATATTTCCTAGTAAGTGTACTTAGTAGTGTTGTAATAATTTTGAAGTTTGCTATTTTTGTAGTGCCATTATGAATGGAGTGGGGGTGAAGGAGAGGGTATGGCAAAGCAGGGGGCTGCATTGCCGATGTCATGCTACATAGTTCCATAAGTTACCACCAGAAGTATGCTTTAGCCACAGCCAGTGAACCATGCCGGCTACAGTAACGCACATAGGTGCTGCATATGACGGTGCCATTTTACGTTTCCACAGAGTTTCCAGTCTGTTAAAGGCAATGGCGTGTGCTTTGAGCTACTTACATATGATGGGAAATCATGTTTGTACCACACACACACACACACACACACACATACTGAATATCCATGCTTATAAAAGAATCGGTACAGCATTTTTGATGATGAAAGCACTACTGGAGGGATAGCCATTTCAGTAGCAGTCTCAATATTAACAGGGGATAAAAGGCCATACTTTTTTATGGGTGTCAATGAAGTTACATTTATGTGTGTACTGTGAAACCATATGATATTTAAAAAGTAAAGAACACCTTTGTAAAGTCTGTGTGCTACATTACGGAGCACAGCATTTGCAGTCATGTTATACCAGGCAGAAATGAACAGTAATATTTTTGTTACTTTATGTATCCTTTATTGAATAAATATTGATGGTAGGCATGACTGCATTTACAACTCAACTCCTTTCTACACATAAGAACAATAAAGTTAAGATAAAACATTAAGTGATGTGGGTTGTGAAACCATATAATTTAGTAGGTTATTACCAATATCCTACTAGCTCCATCTCTAGGATAGAGGACATAATCCAAATATACAATACTGTGACAATCTCAAATATTGTTTGTGATACACAATTGTACAATTTCACAAATTGTGATTCTTTAAAACAGTAAGAAATATTAATGTTAAGTTACAGACATATCTAAAAAGTATATATCCACACATACATTACATTATGTACAGCAGTAGCTGAGGCTATAAAAGTGTGTATTTACAGTGATCATGTATTTGTTTATCTATAAAAAGTCCACAAACCCTGATGAACCATTGATGTAGTGAACGTTTGTCATTTTAGTACCTTGCTAATACAGGTTGATGAGGTTGAAAGCATTGAACACAATTACATGAGCCCTGTACAAGATATGACAGGATAAACATGCCCTCAATTGGCTTCTATGTAGTGCATGTAATTCTGTAACCCTTTGAAGGCTAAGATGAATCTCTGTTATGTGTAACAATTCAGTTCATCCTCACAAAGAATACAGTATGCTTCCACCAGAAAGTCATGCAGCCAGTCAAGATATGCTGTGGTTTAAGGAGCATGCAGATTCACTGCTGTGCCCACAAATGCCTGGAACTGCACCATACACGGAGCCACTTCTATCCAGTTCCACCTTCAGACACCATCTTTTCAAAGATTGATTTTGACGTTATCCTCCCATTTACATCTATATCTGTCATGTGGCCTCTTTCCTTGACGTTCCCTGACCAAAATGTTATGAAAGTTCTCATTTGCCCCAAAAATGTAAATATAATAATTCTGATTTAATATAAGAACTTTGAATAAAATTATGTATGAAATTATTAATGTGCATATATAAACATTCATTTCACATGTTTTAGTCACATTTTTGTGTAATAAAAGTTCTGGCTGAATCATATTTACCAAGAATTATGTGCACTACTCTGCAGTCAGGGGAAGAATAAACATGGATAGCAGTAGTTCAACTTGGATGTGTGTTCCCCACCACATGTACATTGCACACCTCCTCTCTGTACACAGCTCAGGCTGACTCACTGTCTTAAGCCAAAGAAGCTAATTGCTGTATTATCGTTCATTCTGGTAATCATTATGCCATTGACTTGTATGAGATATAAATGACGTATCACTCACACTTAATTACAGACACGCGTGTGCAGGAGAAAGAGAGACAATATACAGATGGAGTGAGAAGCAGAATATAAATGACAATTGGTGGAATTGAGGGAGGCACACAGAGTGAAGGTCTCTGGTAAGAAAGGTGGGAAAGCATGTGTGTTCATTTCTCACCTACCCAACTCCAGTCACAGTGCACTTTGTCCTGTTATTGGAGAGTCTCTGTAAAATCAACATGTTGCCAACTGCATAATAAATCTGTTTCTTGTGAGGAAGAGTTAGATTACTGTACACACATGCATTCACACACACACACACACACACAAACACACACACACACACACATGCGCGCGTGCGCATGCACACATGCACATCTCACACACAAATTCAAAAGTGCCTATTTATGAAAGACTGAAACAAACCGCTGGGTATAAAATAGTGAAAATTAATTATAAGTTATCTGTTATGGCACCTACAAGCTTTAATCTGTCTTGTGTACATCCTATCACAATATCTGAATGGTTCATTTGTTCACCTATCTAAAACTCAGTTGGTCTATCATCATACAGTGACTTTAAAGTGGACTAGCGTCACACAGACGTACGACAACTTCAAACTTTTATGCCACTCTTAATAGAATCACTCTTAATTATTTCACTTTGATGTTCATCTTCTGGAATGAAACTGGGATTCTGTATTCCAGTGAGATCCACTGACTTGTAGGAATCTTCTTTCACTTCACTTGTGCCAAGTGCTGCACTCTCTTTGGTCTATAAAAATAAGACACTGTGTTACCATGATGCTTGACATGAAACAAAGTGTTTTCTTAACAAGTGACAGTGTTAGATACATTTAGAAACAGGCATGTGTAAAGTCTAAAATGTGGTGTGTGTGTGTGTGTGTGTGTGTGTGTGTTTAATGGTCCTTGACAGTAGGTGTTGATACCAAGTGTCTAACTCAGTAATTCACAACTGCTTCGTACTCACAGCACAATTGGGATATTGGTTGTCTTTATGCAGCACAGCTGAATTAGAATACAGAATTAAAATTTATGAGAACAGCTACTGGATGACCTTAAGGAAAAGAGAAGATATTGGAAATTGAAAGAGGAGGCACTAGATTGCCCTCTCTAAAGAACTTCCTTTGGAAGAGGCTATTGACCTGTTGTGAAACAGAGTACATGATGATGATGGTGGTGGTGGTGGTGGTGATATGCACACGGATTTCCAGTGGTAAAAAGTGGCTAACAAGGAGCTTACAGTGAAATATTTAAACAGAAAATTGACACAATATGTTACCTCCTCTGACAATCGCAGCATCTGCTTTATATTGCTAGGCAGGGACAGTAGCCATCTTCTAACTGGCGGGGACATAAGATCTTCATCCAAACGACAGGTGTCCAGCGATCCAGTTAAGATACTGACCGTCAAGCCCATGACAATTGTGATCAAGAAGCCTAGCAAGGAGTACCACAAGTAAGACAGCATGTATAGCTGTATCCACCACCTGAACAGAAAACACATCGCAGTCACTCCTCAAAATGTATGACATGACATAACAAGCTGACTGTAAAACCATAGAAAAGTACAAATGATTTCAAAAACTTGGGTAGACTCTCACTTAGGACCTTGATCTTGTATAAGGTACGCTGTGACCTTTTAAGATGCAGGCAGTGCATCTGTCCAAAATATTTGTAACAACCTACCAGATTATTTGCCACCACATCGCTCGCAACATGTCAGAGCACACCATGGGCAGTGCAAAGATGAATATGTTCTGTACCTTTACATCTTAAAGTGATAGAAGTGTGGTTCATGCCAGAATTTGAAGACTGCAGGTAACATACACAGTCTTCTTCCAGCAAGATAGTGCACTGGAGGATGGCAGAATTTGTCAGTAACTTTCTCAGGGAGACAGATTCACATATGTGGACCACCTCAGTGGCCCCTTAGGTTCCTGGATCTAACCCCATCAGATTTCTCTTTGGGTGGGTATGTAAACGAGAATATCTATACTCCCTCCCCTCCTATCATTGTACAACTGACTGACTGACTGACTAACTAACTAACTAACTAACTAACTAACTAACTAACTAACCAACCAACCCCATAGAGCACAGTCCTTCTTGAGCAGCCAATAAGCCCTTAGCTAGTTAAGAAATTTCCCACATTTTGTGATAGAGTATTTTACTTACAAGAGTTTTTTTAATGTAATGACCATTTACAATCAACCTGCATATGATTTCAGCATTAGGTTTCAATAGGAACAGCTATTGTGGCCATGATATTGAAACACAAGCAAATTAAATTACCCTTATTCTGTCAAATTCAGAAGTAGGAAGTTTAATCCGAGATAAAGTTTAGGCTACTCAACTCAGTAACAACAGACTTACTTTGGTTCATGTTTCTCCAAGTTTGGTAGCACTGTGTTGAGAACTTCACTGGCATTTGTACATGCACAACCTGCCACTGAGGTAAATTTTTCCTCATATGAAATTACCCCACTGGCCAGTGCAATCTGTGTGCCAAGTCCAATCCACAGAACCACACCTGTTGCTACAGCTGCCCCACACAGTGCACCCTGAAATCAGAAAAATACATTAACCCACTCACTTGAATGAAGACACTGTTTCCTTATTTTTTAGATGTTAATGAAAACAGTCATATTCGCCTGGATTGTGAGATATTTCATGGCAGTCAAACAGAAATGTGAAGAATTAAGCCTTGTGGGATATTACACTACATTCACAGGCAACCAGTGACAGAAATTTTTATGGATTATGGTGCCTAAACTTCAGGGCAAGCAGTCCAGGTATTTTCTTGAACTGCTTAACCCTGAAAATAAATTTCAAAACATCAGTAACTACATTATTTACCAGTCAACCCAGCATAACATCCTGGACAACTTGTTTCTTCAGCAACACCCTGTGAGAACTTCAAATATATTTGTATAGAAGTTTAATCATATTTTCATTCCAAAACTCCTACGATTGAAGGTTCTTCTGTGGGGTATGCTATTCAGTCTACTTCTCTATGCCCAGGTACCTGCCCAAGGGCAGATGCCTTTAAATTTCACAGAAACCTATTAAAAACACCTAAATCATTGTGTCATAGTATTGTGCAGTTGTAATATTCATAAACTCAATCTAACATGTAAAATCATACTAAAAAATGTGGTAGTAACATCTTTCATGACCCCAACTTTTAAACACATGTTTTTGGTCGTAATAATGCATCAATTATGTGAGTATACATAATAACTCTTATTTCTGATGTAAATTCAGATGTTACCTTAGAATTGGATCTCAAATTCTGATGAAAATTCACATCTTACCTTAGAATTGGACCAAGGAAAGAACATCCCAAGTGAAAAAAGTCCAAGAGTTATTCCTCCAACCATTCCATTGAAACTAAGTGCTATCTGAAATCACAAAATTTTTATTTAATGTGGTGGTATTTGATACTTTTGAAAATTATTCAGTTCTTTGTGAAATGTAATAATAACATATTTTTTTGCTGTGCCAGGTGTAGCTTGTCCAGTATTAACACTACAGATTGTGCACACATGTTTGACTTGATTCAAATATGTTTTCTGTACAATTTTAGTCAAGAATTATGACAGTGACCACAAATGGCTAAGTGGTACAAATGGCAGAGGATTGTTTGACCTGTTACAAGGCAATATTCCAGCATTCACCAGGAGCATTAGATTATAACCCACAAGATCTCAATTATGATAGCAAGTCCCTGAGATGAGATACAAATCAGAAATGTCCTAACCCACAAGATCTCAATTATGATAGCAAGTCCCTGAGATGAGATACAAATCAGAAATGTCCATCACTCTTGAACTCACATATTTGATGAAAGATTGCCTTACCTGGAGCACACTCCCCATCTGTTCTACCAGAAAAACTAGACCAAAGCTGAGCAGTCCAAAAGCAAAGGATATCCATTTTCCTATTTTTGCTCCTTTCTCGTCAGGCAATTCCCATCTTAATGCTCCATGGAGGAAGTCTTTCACTGTCACAGCTGTCAACGAGTTCAGGGCTGTAGCCACTGTGCTAAAATTTAGTCCAAAGACACACAATCACATTTGTATCCACCATGAACACACTGCTTGTGTACATTCATCAACCTCCCAGTCGAGTGGATTCAGGTGGATAATGTGTTTCTGTTTCTTATATGGATATGGGGAAGAGAGAGGAGAAAGAGCAGATGAAGAAAGCAAGAAAAGCTGTATACAGTAGAAATTCAAAGATTATTTAGCTGTGAAAATGTTTAAGTGTTTAAGAGTTGGACATTCTTCATTTCTATATGCTGGGGAAAGGAGGTGTAGTTGTGTTAAGGTTCTGGAATCTGCCATGTGGTGAACTGGGAGTACTACCATATGTACTGCAGAAACATGCCACATGGTAAACCAGGTAACAAAATTATGGATTTATTTATTGAGTCCTATAATTATAAAACAGTGAATCAGAATAAAAACTGGTATACATACTTCAAGAATGGAAAGTGTGGAGTGGTTAAGTTTCTGTTTCAAAATAAACAGAATTGTCTATGTTTTACCAACATACCAAAAAGGAATCTACTACTTTGGCATCAAGGTTTTCTACAGTCTCCCTTCCCATATCAAAAACTTGTCCAATAATACCAAATAATTTAAATCAGCCTCAAAATTTTCCTTTGTGCTAGTTCCTTCTGCTCACTCGATGTATAAGTTAATGTATATAAAAAACGAAATTTCGTGGTTTATTGCCCTAACTGTTCCTTTTCAACTAATCTACTGTTATTTTAACATCTATTAATGCTGGCTAGTTTGAATAAAATGATATTCAAAACTTTTACATACTTCATATGCTTTTAAATGTTTTATTATATGGCATTTATTATATGGCATTATTTATAACCATTTGCATTGATATTTATACAAGGTGGTTCATGACTTGTGGACATTATTGCAGGAGGTGATTTCCTAGGTCTTTGTGATCAAAAAAGTTCATATAAACATGTGTCTGATTTTGGATGGTTACGGAGTTATGGGCATTTTTTAATTCCCATACATGCCCTCGTGTGAACTGCATCTTACAGAATCACCTGACGGGTGATGTACTCAACTTGGTGGCTTATCGTTTGCGTTGCAAGCATTATTTTTGCCACCTGAAGCACCCACCCAGCTACAGTCCAGTTTCCGTATCTGGACACTTGGAAGATATTTAAGGAATGCGGAGAAGGTGGGGTGGGTGTGTAATCGTGATGTTAATCAAGGCATTGATGAAGAAGAAGGCATTGTTCAGATGGTACAGAGCAGTCCACGTGCGAGTACATGAAGAATTGCAAGACGTCTTCATGTTCCCCAAACAAGAGTGTGGAGAACACTGCATGCAGAGGGCATGTCTCCATACCACGTGCAGCGAGTGCAACATCTCGGACCTGGCAATTTTGCTCAGAGGGTGGAATTTTGCAAGTGGCTCAATGGCAGTTGCCATTTGCATAGTTACATCCTGTTTACTGACGAAGCGTGATTCAATCGCGACGGTGTTTATAATACACACAACTCTCATGTGTGGGCATATGAGAATCCCTACGCCACTGTGGAAAACAACTTTCAACTACGTTTTAGTGTCAATGTGTGGTGTGCAGTTCTGGACAATCAGCTGATTGGTCCTTTCATCTTGGAATGTCATCTTACAGGAAAGGCATACCTCCAATTTCTGCAGGAGGAATTGTCCCAGCTTTTGGAGGATGTGGCTTTGAATAAACGAGGTCGTATGTACTTCCAACGTGACGGAGCTCCTCCTCATTTTTCACGTGACGTTAGAAATTTCCTGCAGTATCTTTTCCCTGGCCGATGGATCGGATGTGGTGGTCTCCACAATTGGCCAGCCAGGTCTCCATACTTAAGCCCACTGGATTATTGTGTATGGGGATGGATGAAAGAACTGGTTTACAGTGTGAAGGTGGGAACCCGAGATGCATTTTTGGTTGCATTTTGGATGCAGCAGACCGCATCCGAAACAGTCGGTGGAAGCTGCAACAAGCAACTTGCGCAGTTCACAACCGAGCGGCAGCCTGCGTTGCGGCTGGTGATGGCATTTTCGAAAACCAGCTTTAAGCACAGATCAATGCAAATTAAAGGTCACTGCACGAAGTTAACGTTACATTTATACTTTAAATGTATCATGTATTGTGCTGGTTTATTATTTTGTTCCGTTTATTGTGAATTATCGTTATCCTCTATTCTAAGTTTCAAGTGGTCATAACTCCGTAACTGTCAAAAATCGGACACATGTTTATATGAACTTTTCTGATCACAAAGACCTAGGAAATCACCTCCTGCAGTAATGTCCACAAGTCGTGAATCACCCTGTATAATAATATTTAAATTCAATATAATTACTGATGAATTTACAACCACTGTCATTAAATATATTTTAATACGTTTGCTTGTTGATCACTATACATATACTTGATTCATTTGTATTTTTTACTTCTTCTGTTTCCAGTAGGTTTTTTTAAACCTGTCATGGATTTATAGAATGCATGAAATTAATAAATAATTGGATGAAATCACAACATAACTAGCGTATCTCAAAAGCTATACCTACCCAAGAGACGCACTGAATATTCCTGCTACAAACAAGCCAGGCACTCCTTGTAAATGTCCCATGTATGTCATTACGTACAGAGGAAGGAGCTGATCACGCGCTGTAATCTCCTAAAAAATAAACCATACATAAATCTAAACCGTTAGTTGCCACTATATGCTACCATCACAGACCC
>BLKM01000118.1:85293-136591 GCA_013340265.1 Coptotermes formosanus
TAAATTCAATATAATTACTGATGAATTTACAACCACTGTCATTAAATATATTTTAATACGTTTGCTTGTTGATCACTATACATATACTTGATTCATTTGTATTTTTTACTTCTTCTGTTTCCAGTAGGTTTTTTTAAACCTGTCATGGATTTATAGAATGCATGAAATTAATAAATAATTGGATGAAATCACAACATAACTAGCGTATCTCAAAAGCTATACCTACCCAAGAGACGCACTGAATATTCCTGCTACAAACAAGCCAGGCACTCCTTGTAAATGTCCCATGTATGTCATTACGTACAGAGGAAGGAGCTGATCACGCGCTGTAATCTCCTAAAAAATAAACCATACATAAATCTAAACCGTTAGTTGCCACTATATGCTACCATCACAGACCCACAGTACCAAGTAAACTACTGACTGTCTTAAATTATTCTTTTAATTCTTTTCTTCCTTTCTCTTTGTTCACAACAGGTGTCTGCATTAAAATCTTTGTTGATCATGAGCTGTGTCAAAAATTTCAAAAAAGTCAATTTTCTGTTCTCCAGAGCATCTAAACCTGCTGTGAAGCCCATGCAGCTGTGCATCAAATAAGTAAAGGCGGCTACTTCTCAAGCATGAAGCTGACCTCTCAACTGCATCAAGTGTTAAGGTTAAGGGTCAACAGAACTATACCTTTTGCCCGCTGCCTTCTGCCCCATGTCTTCATACCATAGGGCTTAATTAAGCATGACAGCTTTAACTTTGTTACCTTTCCCAGTAAACAGTACTGTTTTTCTAAACATAATAATAGAGTGTATTTCTTTTATTACTGTCTCAAACACCACAGCTATCACTCGATGTCCCAGCAGGTGCAAAATTTCTATACAATAAAGTTGCTGAGCACAGTGTGGCAATAAAAGAAAGGTCCTGCATGAAATGTAAAGTGGAGTAGCTGAAAGTGGGTCCATCCAAGCACTAAATGATCACCTAATTACATTACACAATGAATAATACTGTCTTCTAGGACAAGATGCCATATAGTCTGGTAGAACGCCAATGTCCCAGAGAAGTTTGTTGCCTCCATTTGCAGGGAAGAACAGTTGTGAAACAGCGAAGGCATGCGAAACTACATGGTATCATGGGAGATGGGAGAGTGTCCTGAGTCAGTACAGTGACTTTTCTATGGGCTCAACCATCCCCAGTTCAAATCTCTGGAGGGGCAAGAGATTTAACTCTTTTCCAGAGGGTCCATATCGGCTCTGCAGCCCACCCAGCATCTTAGGTCACTGGACAATGGGGGCACTATCTCTCAACATAAAGTGACCAGGATATGAGGCTAATCACTCACATCCATCAAGAGCAGAGGTTAAGAATGAGTGGAGCTACACTTCTAATCCCCCTATATCAATTCATGGCATGTACAGGAGCAGTGTTACCCTTTTGCATGGTGTCATATCCCAGAAGACAGTACAATTGATAGCCACTGTTGTACTTACATTACTGCTAAGTGGGTCACAGTCATGGTATGCAGCATACATGATCAACCCCGTGTAAAAGTTGATGGTGAA
Source organism: Coptotermes formosanus (assembly GCA_013340265.1). NCBI lineage: Eukaryota > Metazoa > Arthropoda > Insecta > Blattodea > Rhinotermitidae > Coptotermes > Coptotermes formosanus. The sequence goes on from BLKM01000118.1 coordinate 86,847, forward strand.
GACCAAGATCAACCCTGCACAACTGACCCATAAGGCTCTGAAAACATTGAAACAATGCCATAAATATTAATATGTGGTTAAATATACAATTAAAATGTTTCAGCTGGGATTTATGAATTACAGTATATATGTGCAGGATGGTGTACATATATATTAATATCTGTGCAAGTGACTTTCGTTTAAGTAACTTCTAATAGAAGTTTAAATAGTCCTAATACAATAAGATTTTTTGTAAGTGCCATCAAGAAACAATGAACCTCTCAAACGGGTGTCAAAAACTTCTAGAATTTTTGCATAAATCACTAAGTGTTACATCAACACTGAGGTTTTCGTAGCAGTGAAAATGTCAATTGTGTTTGGGAAGTGCCACAACTTAGGAAACCTCAAACTATGCTTAGATTTAATCAGCAGTATGAACAAGCTCCACCACAAAGTAGTTGTGTAACATAGCCAAGTGCCCTCCTATCCCCAAAAAAAGGGGCGAGCAAGCAAAATTAGCAATAAATAAAAAAAAGAAGGTGTAAAAAAGAGGCATTTATTCAGTGGCTGATACAGCAATCCAACTTGTAATTCTCTTCACAGGAATCTCTTGCATCTGAAACTGACACAAACTGACACTAACACAGGTGCTTGTGGTTAGAAATACTGCTGCTAACAATGTACTTGAAATGTGTGAAGAAAGGTACTGCAAGCAATTCTGTGTGCTGGGAGAGGCAGGTTATTTGCATCAACTAGCAGTTGATGTGTTCGAGTTGTGAGCACAAAGCAAATATTGAAAACTTACATCCTTGCTTGTGAAATGGTTTCAACTGAGAGGTACTTCTGTATTGATGATTGATTTGAACAGAACATGGTCAACCAGTAGAAGGTCCCACCAATCACAACTGACCAGAAACTATGTCGTACTGTGGGACTTGGATCCATCCTGAAAATAACAATAACAATAACAACAACAACAACAACAACAACAATAATAATAATAATAGCAGCAATACCAGGAGACAGAAATGTGATAAAGAAAGAAGCCGAGAAGATTATAAAATATAAAGACCTTATAATAGAAATACAGCGCGTGTGGAATGTAAAAACCAAGGTGACGCCAGTAATAATAGGAGCAACTGGAACCATTTCAAAGTCCTTCAGAAAGTACCTGAGCAGCATACCGGGAAAGCACAATATCAAGGAACTACAGAAACAGCTGTACGAGGCCTGTCCAAAAAGTATCCTACGTAATTTTTTTCCGCGGAAACTAATGAAGCACGGGAGGTGTGCTGTGGCAGGGAGGTGGAGGGGACCTTCATGCACATACGTGGATTTTTTTCCGCCAGCAGACAGGCTCAGTCACGTGCAGCCAGCGTGTGAGTGAGAGTGACCACGCAGCCAGCGTCGCATTGTAATTTTCTGCCAAAATGACGGAACGACTTGAGCAGCGGTATTGCATCAAATTTTGCCAGAAGCTTGGCGATAGCCAAGTGGAAACCATTCGGAAGATTCAGCGGGTTTTCAGCGAAGATGCCATGGGCATCACAGAAATTAAGGAGTGGTACAACAGATTCAAAGATGGCCGCACGTCGGTGGAGAACGACGCTCGTTCCGGTAGGCCCTCAACAAGCCGAAATGAAGAGCTCATCAACCAAGTGCGGGCTTTGGTCATGCAGGACCGTCGTGTCACCGTCCGAGAACTTGGGGAGGAAGTGGGGATAAGCACTGGTTCGGTACATTGCATTCTGACCGATGATTTGGCAATGCGGAGAGTGTCCGCGAAATTCGTGCCAAAGCTGCTAACAATGGAGCAGAAGCAACTCCGTCTGGTTCAGATGTTCTTGGCCAAACACAACATTCCTGAGGTTCGACAGGCTCCCTACTCTCCCGACATGGCTCCTTGTGATTTTTGGCTGTTCCCCCACCTGAAAATGCAGCTGAAAGGGACTCGATTTGACTCACGAGACGACATTATACGGAACACGACGGCCAAGCTGTACTCCATTCGCAAAGAGGCATTCCAGAAATGCTGCGAACAATGGCAGAACCGCTGGGAGAAGTGTGTTCAGTCACAAGGAGACTGCTTGGAAGGGGATTAGAGTTGCAGACCTCCAGGTGTGTAAATGTATTTTTTCCGGCCAAAGGTTGGATACTTTTTGAACAGGCCTCATATTGAGCACAGCACACACACTGCGGAAAGTGCTAATGTAGAAGCACAGCAGAGTTTAATATTGCAGACAGCGCTATATGCACCATTAACAGTATGTGCAGAATAGCTGCGACACTGTGTACCCTACAACCTTGGTTTGTTTCAGGTACGTAAGTGTGAATACCCTGCATAAAGGAGATGTTGATGATGATGATGATGATGACGACAACAACGACGACGATTCAATGGGTATTTACTAATGTGCAGGCTTAACAGCACAGTGGGCAGTCAAAATAACACCAGTCTGCAGTCCACTGTTTTTCCTTTGCCTTCTTTTTGCTACTCAACAGTCGACATTAAGGTTTCACTCTCATGCAGAAAAATGGGTAGAATTACAGTGAAGTAAAATTTCCCTTTAAGTATAGTTCCACTCTCCCTTAACCTTGTCACTAGGTGGAGGTGAATGTTCAACCGCAAGTCTTAGCTGCTTAAACTCCAGGGACAGAGCTGTGGTACCTCCTGACTAGATAGCTGTGTGGGCTCCACATTTGGTCTGAATGCTTTTGAGAAGAAAAAAATTATTGTACCCCCACTAGGAATCGAATGGCAATCCCTTGGTTATCCAGCCCATAGGCTGTTCACCATAGTGACTACGCTAACCCAGCTTCCAGAACTGCAGTGCTGCATAGTTTAGTTTCTAGAGAGATGCTGAGAACTGAATTGAACTGGACACTATCATGTTGATCTTACTTTATCATGGACATCAATTTTATTTTTTAGCATAGTCATAAATACTGGCCCTGTACCCTCTTTTCAAGATTTAATAGCACTACTTACATTGTAATTCTTCCAGAATTCAGACATGATATGTAAGCTTTATCACATATATTTCTAAACAACATCTTCACTGGCTTACAATGTCCAAGTTCTTTATGGTATCAATGATCTTGCTTCATACATTATAAGTGCTTTTTATTTTGAGAAGCATATAATATCTATGAATAAACTCTGTTGGCCAAATGTACAGATTTTAATGTTAGAGTAGGTGGAACAAGAAGTAAACTAACAAACTAACTCAATAACAGACTGACTGATTTACTGACTTGCTGGCTGACAAACAAACAAACAAACTAACTAACTAACTAACTGACTAAGTAACTAACTAACTAACTTCATGGAACAGATCTCTTCTTGAAAATTAACCGTTCATATATTGTAAAGACTGCACTTTAAGGGTTAACATCATCACCATATACATGTATGTAACACACTCAATTAGCTTCAGTCCCTCCTAATTATCATACAGATACTAGAAGTAAAGAACATAGTGACAGTATTTTCTCCTGAAAATTATGTAAGATGAAAGGTGTACAAATAAATATGACATCCTGATATGTTGCAAGGTACTCTGAGATCTGAAACAGGGACACTGATAAATACAACTCCAAGAGTTGTTTCTTTCAAGATACCTGCAGCGGTAAATTCAGCACTTACTTGAAGAACTCAATTCTGTCAGAAACAGAGCTATGGCTCCAGATAACTGGTGCTCCTCCAGCCATCCAGTCACCCAATCCCAACACCACAAGTATCGATCCAACCAAAACAGTAGCTTGGAAAGTGTCTGTTATCATAACAGCCTTGATGCCGCCCTGTCAACAAAATTAGCTAACAGCAAATCCAAAAATTTTATAAAACTGGTATTGTGATTCTTCCATTCATCCAACTTGAAATATGTGTGTGTGTGTGTGTGTGTGTGTGTGTGAGAGAGATTAATGCCTGTTCTTCTCACCTTATGTATATCATAGCAGTGAAAGTTGGTACTAGTTAGTACATACATGGTAGTAGATGGCAGTAATATACAACAGAGAAAGGATGTATGCTTCAGTTCTTATTGCAATAGTTGCTCTTACCAAAAAAAATTTCTTATCAAGTCTCTAGATGGTAACACTTCCTAGTGCATGTACTTATTCCATTAAGTTTAGTGCTGTCTAAAAATGTAGTTGTTCTTCAAGAAATTTCAAATTTACAGCATGCATATTGAGTACAACTGTAAGTTTGAATGTCCCTCAGTGGCTATGGTATGTAAGAGTGGATCACAGTTAAGTAAATGCATCATGACCAAGTATGATGCTGACAACAGCAACAAGTTTCAATTGCAATTTCAATTAGCTTTATGCTTGGAGCGTAGATAAAATATTTAGATAATTAATGCAAGAATGGTTATCTAAATTACTTATACATATCATGCAACATCTAATCAAAATAAAGATAACACATAAAGGTAGAGGTTAAGCAATAAAAAATTTATAACAGGAAAATCACTCAGACTAATTAAAATGTTCATCAGTTACCATACCTGGGAGGCATAGAAAATGCAGACGATGTAGATGCATGACACAGCAATGTAGGTGTTTAGACCCGTCACTGTTGAGAGGAAAACAAAATCATAAGGCAGGTAAAAAATGTCAAACAAGTCACAAATCCAGATTATAACTGAGGCTTTACAGTCTTCTGCCCTCAATGGTAACACAAACTGTGGATATGACTCATTTTATGATATTATGATCTTGCATTAAGCATTCTTTTCTATAAGTTGTACATTTCATGAGATAAGCATGCCCAGAAGATGGTAGCACTATAATCCAAAACTGTCCACCTCAGTGATATTCAGAAAACCATAAAAGAAGCCTAATGTCCGAACACTTCATTATAATTCATGCCTGCCATATAGAGGGAGATAGTCTAATTGTGTATCGAGGTTTTGCAAAATATGGTCTCTGCTTGCGTACACATGGTGGCTCACATGACTGCTGTGTTAACACTAACACACAATGAGGCAAACTATGGGAATGAATCATCTTGTAGTAGTCAGAGAGCACACATGGTCTTATCACACTTCTGAACTATATTCAGTTGAATTCAATTCAATTCAAGGGGGTTTGATTGCAATAGTTTAAAAAATCATGCAGCATGGAAAAAATGCTGTTGAAAATTTTGTAAGTGACATCCTCCATTGATACAGCTATGTGAGAGAACAGTACAGAGAATAATACAAACATTTCAAAAAACAGGTTCAGCACATTAAAACATGCTTTCACTCAAGAGGAACTGGATGATAAGAATGCTTAATGGAAATAGGGCACCAAAAATTCTTTGAACCTCGACATTCCTCAATTTGCTATGTCAAAAACCTCAGCTCATGCAAAAAGATAAGTTTTAAAACCACTGTCAAACAAAGTTAGTACCATACTGAAAAAGGAAAAGCCAGCATTGCAGGCTCTTTGGAGAATCAGTAGCCAACAGATATCTTGATCTCAAATGCGTTTTTCTCCTATGATGCATGGTTTACATTACACAGTAACACAAAGAGCCAAAACACACACTGGTGTTCCAAAAATCCCCACACAGTTGATGAAATTCCTCTGCATGGTGTTAAAACACAGTCTGGTTTGCAGTCAGTGCATACAAAGTCATGGGGTACAGAGTTTTCAAAGACATAGTAAATCTCAACTGTTACATTCAATTAAGTCTGAAAAATCATATTTCTTGCAAGAAGTAAAGGATGATATTCAAAGATAACTTGCTAATAGTTCCAGATGAGCTCTGTTGTATGACAAAAAAATATTTTTAGAATATTTTAGGCTTCTAAGAAGTAGGAGTTTAGTTCTTCTAGACTCTTCTATAATACACGGTAAGTTGATTTGCATGGAAAACACAGACTCTAAAATTCCAGGTAGATGCAGGGATTCTATGCAGTAACATATTTACAACAGCTATGGTGCTCAGGGACACAATACAAAATACTTGATGTATAAGGACAGACAGCTGTTATCCCCAGAATCATGCTGCTTGCTGTAGTAAGACACACACAGTTTTCCATTGTGATTACGGCTAACTCAAAACAGTGTATTCACAACTCCTGATTCAGAAGCCTTTCATGGCCAGGTTTACTTAAACACTACTATTATGCTTCCTCTCCATATTGACTCACGTGCTCCCTTTAACTTCTGTTGTGATTACCCCAGCATGTATGGCAAGCACACCCAGGGGTGTAGCTGGGGGTGGGGGCAAGTGATGCGGCTGCCCTGGCCAGTGGAGTCCAACAGGCAGCAAAATTGGTGGCAAAATAATAGTTTAAATTAAAAAAAATATTTTCTGTGTTTAACAAATTTTAAATTATTTGGCCAAATAGAAGGAAAATTGATAAGTGATTGTTATTTCTCTTGAAGTTTATAACTTCTATTAGGGATGGCCATTGTGATTATTCGCCCTGGGCACAAAAAAGCCAAACTACGCCATTGCATACACCTGCCAAAAAACATTGACCCAGAGCTCCAGATTCAAGTCTTTTGGGTCATTATGTTATGTTGACTGTTAAACAATTACCATCATTCTGCAATGATATTTAGGATGAAATACAAACTAAACTAAAGTAAACCATTTATGAGTCCTTATGGTGTATCTACCCAGGAGGCTCAAATCTTCAACAACACCACTGTGACAACTGCAAATTGCATGACCCAGAACAGTACTGTTACAAAAATTGCTCTACACTCTGCTTATTTCTTTCCAGGAAGTGTAAAATAGCATATGCACATGGCATACTGGAAGCTGCCTCCCTGTCTGTAACTCCTTATGTGACAGCTCAGCCTGTCTGGTACATACAGTCGTGTTCCCATTGAAAATTCAATGGCTGATGCCATTAACATGACATGACATAGAGCACAGCAAGGTGTGGCAATGGCCTCATGCTGTGAGACATCCAGATGATTGGAAACAAACTTACCATGACTCAAAGCTAAGGCAGGTGCATAAACTGCAACTGATGTGTAGAGAATCATTTGCAACATGTACATCGCTGCTCCATATGTCCGCACATATGAATTGAAACGCATCTCCAAATACTGCAGATATAAGTACATAATTTACTATTATGTTATGTCCTCAGTGAGTCAGAATCATGAATAAAAGGAAACGTGTAATTAATTTAAGAGTGGAATTCATTTCCCATCCCTGTAATGCCTAATGCTGCTAGCACATTAATCAAATGTACTTTAAATCAGCAACATTCTACCTATTACAGGCAAGACCTGAGTTTCTCTCAAGCCAATCTGATCCATGCAATGTAACAAAGGTATACAGGAATTCTGTGCAAAAAGGCAATTGGTTTGTTTTTGCCGAATGTGTGTTAATTAAGATTGAAAGGAACTTGAATAGACTTCATTCAGTTTGTCTATCAGCAGCATCAGTCACCCACGTGTTCTTGTTCAACCATATTTTTAAAAAAATTGGCACATGTATTTGCTGGCTGTTACATATTGTGCTTATCTTACTCTTCAGGACTTAACAGCCGTAACATCACTATTAATATTACATTTTCTCAGTAGCTGATCAGTGTCCTAAAATAACAAGATAAGAGACCAGTCCTATTGAGTAAAAAACACATATTATGAATCCTGAAATTATTTTATATCATTTTCTGATAACCCATGTTAGTCTGCCTCTTCAATCAAAACATCTTCCTTAGCATTTTCCTGTATTTTAAAATATACTGGCCTTCATTAACAGAGAGAAAGAAAGACAGACAGACATTAAGGCTTACTCTCTGCAAATACAACATACAGAATTTTATGTTTTGTACGCTTTCATAACAACTTCATTGCAAGGAGAATTACAGTTTCTCAGCTCTGAGTGTCAAACTCATTCTTGAATGGCTGAGTTATCATTTGATTGGGAATTCTCTGTTAGTAAATGTGAAAATTGTTATAAAAACCCAACACTGGAAAACTCAGCCACTTGAGTCCAGTTCACATCTTTATAGCATATTTCTCAACAGTGCATTTATATAGCGTCCCACCACAAAAAACATAAGCCTTCTCAATGTTTCTTTTCAAAGAGGTTTATAACCCAAAATTTTATTTCGGTTTGTTTTCACATACATTTCACAGACCTGCTCCATGAAATCCTCTTGAAAGTAACATCATAAACATACTAATGAATATTCTAACATTATTCTTTCTGTGCATTGTGACTAAATTTCCCTGAAGATGGTGCAGTTCCACCAAAACGTGTAGGAGTAAACACAGAACTTTATTGTTATGTATACTGGATGTGCATACCTTGGTTTTATAAATGAAAAATATACTGACGAATAAATAAAAATATTTTCAGTCCTCACTATGAAGTTTCTCCAAGATGGGCAAGAAATTTTTCTCTTCTTTGAAGCCTCCAGACCATTTCTGGGACCCACCCAGCCTCCTATTCAATGGGTACCAGGGATGCTTTCCCTGGTGTTGAAGTAACTAGGGCATCAAGCAGACCACTCGTCTCCACACAGTGCCAAACTTAGGAATGGGTGGAGCTGTACCGCCATGCCACCCAATATGCTATCATGGCATGCACATGGACATATTTACCTCTACCTCCATTCCTCCCTTAAGTCATATGTACAGATATTCTCCTTAACACTTTGTTTTGTTATGTCTCCAGCTTCCATTTTTTCTCAGATTGCTACACATAATGGTGCTGCCTCCACCCCCACCCCAGTCAAATCCTAGTAGTATTATGGCATTAATTCCCAGGAAAAATGACATTCCTTCAGGAATTGACTGTTGATCAGTTCCATGACTTCCAGCTGTAGAACCTGAAGTAGCATAACAACAGCCCAAAACTGCATTCTATCAGTTTAGTCTGGTTACCATCTCGACAATAAATTAATCAGAGAATATTCATACCACAGTTTTGCACATTTCAAGGTTAGTTTTGTGGAATGGAAGTAACAAAATTCTGAAATTAATGGAAGTAGATAGCTGACACTGACCTCATATGCTGACGTCAGTTTCAGATGTCTGTACACAGGCAGATACAGGTGTGACGTGATTGGAATCACCAGTATAAACGCAATACATATCATCCAGAACTGAGTCCCGTACACGTACATTTCTGCGGGGTTACCCAACAGTTCAATGGCTGTGATAAAACTGTAATCAAACAAATTAACAACAACTGTAGAGACTTGATTTATTCCTTTGACACAGTGTAATTAAATAACTTAATTTAAGTAACATTTTAGGTTCTCAGCACTGTGAGAGTTAATATTAGCTTTTTCTGGGATGCAGCACTGTGTAGACTGGTAGCTGCTTCCTGTACCCGTAGGATAGGTAACACACAACAAGGTGTTATATCCCAGGATACAGTACTTTTTACTTTCATCTAATATTTTGACATAATGTGGGACAGAAAGATATCGAGGAATGGCTTGACATAAAAATTATAAAGGTTCACTTCAATTAACCCTTTAAAGATGAAGCGTATCTCTTTTATATAGGGACTCTGTCCATCCCGCGCTGTAAACACTCTCCACTTCGATTATAAAAACCAATCTCTTAATGTGTTATGAGGCAAAAGTTGCTGTTTGTTCTAAGATCCGTACAAAACACATAAACACAATGTGGGCACCACATAGAATTTTTTAATGTTAAACCTGGTCGTATGTAAAGTTACCGCTAGGCTTTAAAAGGTTAAACACACGTATGCACCTCCAAATGCACTCCTTGCATACTGCACTGGCTGTAATGTTGTGGATAAATGCTCGACTGCTGCAGGGCTTCTTACATTTCATATATGACTACACCTTCATGTGGCCTCCAAATTTACTTTTGCATTGGGCCCACAAATGTCTTAAACCGACCCTGCCATCACTACTTAAATTATCACGATCCTTCTGGGGTACTCATTCATTATCTGACTCCACACAATCTTGGTCATCACTAAAAGCATTTGCTTGAACTTCTTTGCTCTGCCGCCACTAAATCGTCACACCAAGAAAGAATCCTGAACGTAATGACTGAGGATGGGACAACGTACTGTCCCGTCAGGGTTATCGAGGACTCATGCGGGGGTGGAAGGTAGAAGAGTATAGAACAAAGGTGGAATCATGACTAGGATACAGTACCACTTCGTCTACGACAACAGTTACATGAATACTCCCGAGGCCGAAAACAACGCTCCACGATGAGAAGCCAGACACACCACTTACGGTATGGCATGGTCTCTAAAACACCTAATAATTGCACTAACTCATTAACATTCACACAACCGTCTCCATTGAGCACCTTTATTTCCCACAGAATTACAAAACAAAGGCCCGTACAACACTGCTTATTTGAAAAAGACACAATTACGAACGGAAACAGGCAACATCTATCGATATTTTTGGAAACTATATGACTTGTGCTATCAAAATTGTCAGGTGCCTGCTGCCATCTGTCGACTGAACTGTGTTTCAATTGCACCCTGCTGCGAAATGTGAGGTGGGAACGAAAGCTACCGCACGCACGCCGATACGAACGTAATGTACGTTGGCTGTACGAGGGACTTTCTGGCCCAACTTCCTTGTTAGCCAGTGGGAGAAATTTATCCTAAACAAGCACCTAGTTTATACCACGTAATTCAGTATTACATGTTTAATGCCATAAAGGTTTAAATTCATCCTTTCACTTCCAGCATTGTTGTGAGCTTTGCAGTTGTCAGTGCGGCGAACTATGGCAATTATTCTGCACCGTATATGACCCCATTATTTCAGTAAGTAGGTTTCAACTTTCAGGCAAACCTATAAACTACACCTCAAAAGCGGATTATGCTGAAGATCAAGGCAGTAGGTTAGGCCTACCCCAAAAAGTCGGTGTCTGCTGCCCAAAGTGCAAATAGTAGCTCTAAGAAGAAAGCCGTTTTCATATTAACTTTCAGGTGCGTGACGTATCTAAAACACTAATCCTGAATATACCGTTTATTCAGTCTTGGAATTCATGCAGATCCTGGTGTCCTATTACATGCTTTTGAACATGCTGGAATTAGAATGAACAACAGTGCATTTAACTGATGACATTTCAGAACTCCATCAAAGTTACATGTCGAAACTTTTCAAGTGGCATTTCTACAAAACTGCCTGAAAGGTACACGAGTGTTTGATAAAGTTGCCGGAAAATAGGTTAAGGAAAGGATTCTGGTTAAGAAAAATAAAACTACGTAGTAAATAAAAATTTAAAAAAAGACAAGGTTCTCACCAGTTCACAATGTACTTTCAAAATACATATAGCTTTGTATTTCTTCTTTAGCTACAGTGTAAGATGATGTTTTCCCAGGATGTGAGACACGAAAGTCATAAATTGTGAGCTTTTAAAAGTCTGATGACAGAACCAGTGCCGGCGAGAGGCAGGGGAGGGGGAGAAGCCATTACAAATTAGCGGATCCTGGCAGTCCGAAAGCAGGCCCGGTTTCCGACTATTGCATACGTTTTTCTCCTTATTGGTAGTAATATTATCCGTCGATTGCATAAATTAACTTTTTCAGACCAAGCCCCAGTCACTGTGCAACTGACAGTCAGTCTTTCCGATTTAGTGTAAAGATTTTTAGCCAGCCCACCCTTGATGGGGGGGGGGGGGGAGGGGGGGCGCCCAAAATTTTTTTTCACCGTCGCTCGCACCCGCTCTCGGCGGCCGTGGAGAGAAATGGCTAAAAATATATGTTGTGGGTGAAAAATTTCTGTAACATTTCACATCTCACTAACCTGGATGCTAAAGACATCGCCATAGGAAACGTTCCCATTGATCCCCCTCCAAGCAAAAAGTCACTTGCTGTTTTTTGCTTTGGACCGAACCACCCGTAGAATAAACCGATGCCAGCAGAAACTAACAGCATTATTGTTAATATCGCATAATCTGACCAATGAAATGTGTTACTGCTTCCACACGTATCAGTGTCATTTGTAAAGTTGCCCACACTGTGCAGCATCTCCGCCATTATCGTGGGTGAAGCCATCTTGTGAAGTTCAACCGCTGCGCCTTCTTCACCCTCCTGTTAGTCGTACAGTGCTTCAAGTTCCTGCTGAGAGATGTAAACAAATTTATTTGTAACTTAGATATACATATTTAGCACCCTCTATTAAAGAGTTGCTTTTTGGAATTCCAACAATAGCACCTCATATTTAGCAATTATAGTACCCTCCACCACGGGCGCACCCAAGGGGAGGGATGCCGGGCTGCAGCTCCGCTCCCCCCCCCCCCCCCAGTCAAAATTTGGAATACGCAGATTTTGTAGACATTTATTAGTTTTATATTGTTTTCACCGTGCAGTTTCACTATATGAGTACATTCACCAAATAATACACTTTTTAAATCACTGTTATTCCCGACATGTTTCGGCGTTCAATGACGCAATCATCAGGGGGTATTCATTATAACTAGCACAGAACGTCCATATGGTTCACAACTGTTGGAGTTTGTAGTTCACTTGCACACTGTTAGGAGAATAGTTATTATATTAGCACATATAAATATGGTTCTCATATGTGCTAATATAATAACTATTCTCCTAACAGTGCACAAGTGAACTACAAACTCCAACATGTGAACCATATGGACGTGCTGTGCTAGTTATAATGAATACCCTCTGATGATGGCGTCCTTGGACGCCGAAACATGTCGGGAATAACAGTGATTAAAAAAGTGTATTAGTTGGTGAATTTACTCATTTGTAGACACTGCTTGATCCGCGGACCGTCCAATCCGCAGCGAGTCCTTATATGGACTACGCTATCTCGGCCCTTGAATTCAAGACATATCCTTCCATATTTTCTCAGTGAGGCATCTTAATACATAATACAGAGGCCTACATATTTATTTAGTTATTTATGACTCACATAAAACACTGTGTCGCAGGTAACATGCCGCCCGCGAGCTACAGGCTGGAGAGGTCTGTCTTAGACTTTGTCCTGACTTTGGACTTCAAACTGATTTGTTAACCTGGCCGAAGACACCGACATTCCTCGAAGACAACTGCACAACACGGCTGTGTCAAAGAAGTTTCCGGTATATTTTACCAACAACCGTAAGCTTCTTTTTGTCTTTTGGCTCTGCGTGGTCAGACTTAGTCATATCGAAGGTCCACTCTTGTCAGTAAACGCCCGTGACCTCTTTTTTAGTGAACGAATTGTCTCACGTGGTCGTGTAGTTGAAGCGAGGAACTGCTTGTCGTCATTGTAGCTGAACTTGGCACACAATCACCGCGGACGTCCCCAGTATTGTCCTATAAGGTAGCTATCACAACTTTGGCACCAGAATGCAAGTTTGGATTTATTTCTTTTGTGTAAATGTAGGCCCTTCCAAAACGACGCTCTTACTTTTGTAACGCTGTTCTGCGCTAAGGTTTTGTCCTTTGAAAGAAGCTACGTCAAGAAAAGTCGTGTACCAGCAACAAGGGTTTAAACTCGGTTGTTTCGACACAAATTTCAAAGACGCGCTTTTTACGACTCTGGATTCTCAATGAATTTTCGATTCCACAGACGCATGTGGTGAGCAATTTCACACGTATTTTTATTGATTGGTGCTAATAAGTTTAATTTCAGACGTAGTAACATGTCACTGAGTCAGGTGCAGGATTCAAAAAGCTTGTTGACTGTTCAAATTAAACCAACAAATGCACAGACTTGTTTGTAAGTATATATTATCGCCCGTACATATGTTTCGGTAACCAAGTTACCATCTTCAGGGGGCGTACATAAAAAATCACAGACACTGATTATATCCAATTACTCTATGATTGACTGTACTCTTTTAAGCAATGCTTGTCATAACAGTTCTGAATTAATTTGGAACGACTCTATTACATTCCCATCAATGTACACACAAGTAGTCACTTCTGTCCTTCAAACTGAAGAAAGTTTTCGATTAATTTTAATATCGTAGACTGCGTCACATATTATCCGTGATTTCAAACTTCCGCCGCAATTTTGATGAGATCTGCTCTCTTCTGGAATATTACGCGGCGTCGTGTGGTAATTGTTTACCGACGTTTCGGAACTTTTCTTCTTAGGTTTCTTGGCGCTTGAAGATGGGACACATACGTTGTCCTGAAACGTCAGCAAACAGTTGCCACACGACGCTGCGTAATATCCCAGAAGACTGCGTCATGTAGGTTTTATCACGAAATTAGGACAAGACTTCTCTTCTTACACATCTGCTGTCCTATTGCCTATTCATTGTCCCAGTTGGCGTATATCAACTATATGTGAAGCAATAACCGTCTGCAGCCAACGTTATATGGTTTTATTGAAGAATAAGAGCGACCACTTTCGGTCCTTCTGGACCATCTTCAGGCTCTGTTCTTATCCTGTTGTTACAGAAACTCTACATGTATAAGTAGAAGACCTTCTCTTTCACAAGTCAGATTCATACACAATTGTGTGTTATAAAATAGTAATCAATCCTTACAAAATAGTTTTAAAAAACAGGGTAAACATTTTTGGGTGGCAAAATGATTCATTAAAAATGTAGTTAATAGTTTTGACCGTAATATTGTTGTCTTCTGTCTTTTCCTTGTGTTAATTCCTTATGTGTGTCTCGGTATGCGTGCCTGGGTTCCGTGACCCTTGCTTCTGTAGAATTTTCCTTATTTTAACTTCCCTTAAGCTTTGGTTTTTCTTCTTACTTTTGTTAGGTTTTGTATCGATTCTGGGGAAGTTTTCTTCCCTTGCTGTAAATATGTATTTTATGTATACTGGCTATGCAATTCATTATTTTTGAAATAACTTAAGAGTATATATTGTTCTACTTACGTTTTGATTGTCGTGGTGATATTGATTTGGTAGTGCTTAATATCTGTTAGCACACTGTTATTAAGTGGTCGGCTCCTGTTCTGCACAGCCTGTTCTTACTGCTGTTTACGTCTCCTGTCCTTGTGATTACGGTCGTCTGACCGGCGTTTTTTACTCTTGCGTGTACTTTTGATGTATGGTACTAGGTTAGTCAAGACATATAAATTACTATATTATAAATATATTAATCACCTACGACTACACATTAACAAACATCAACACTCTTCTTGACGAATTCAATCAAATACACCAAAAACCTGATGTACACCACGGAATTAGACAATCACAAGAAAATAGATTTCCTAGACATTATAATATCTAGAACAAGTAACACATTCGAATTCAGCATCTTGAGGAAACCAACATACACAGATATAATAATTCCATACAACTCGTGTCATCCAACAGAACATAAATTCGCAGCCATGAGATATTTCATAAATCGCCTGGATACATATCAATTGAACCTCACAGAAAAGAATAATGAAAGGTTAGTTATTCAAAATATCGCATATAACGATGGCTTCCCTTTAGAAATTATCGATAACCTCACGAAAAAACAACCAACGCAAAAAACCACAATTGTGCAAGAGAAAAGCAATGACAAGAAATGGGTCAAACATTCTTCGGAAAAGAAACATACGACGTATCAAAAGTTTTCAAACATACACCCCTAAAAATAACCTTCAAAACAAAAAAAAACTCTCTTCAGCCCCTTCTAAACATAAAACACAAGAGTAGGGACATATTTTCAAAAAGTGGAATCTACCAGTTAACATGCAGTGATTGTGGTAAAAAATACACAGGCCAAACAAGTCGCGGTTTTGGAAAAAGATATAAAGAACACCTGCAATCTTTCAAATACAATAACCAAAATTCAAACTTTTCACAACAAGCAACTGAAACAGGCCACGAATTTGGGAAAAGAAATGATATAATGTCGATCGAATTTCTTGGCAAGAAAGGAAGACACCTAAATATCATAGAAAAATTCTACGTCTATCAACAAACCAAAAATAATAATAAAATTAATGATAAACATAGTTATTTACAACAAAATATTTGAAACCATTTTAGAAAACAGGAAAGAATCTTGACTAACCTAGTACCATACATCAAAAGTACACGCAAGAGTAAAAAACGCCGGTCAGACGACCGTAATCACAAGGACAGGGGACGTAAACAGCAGTAAGAACAGGTTGTGCAGAACAGAAGCCGACCACTTAATAACAGTGTGCTAACAGATATTAAGCACTACCAAATCAATATCACCACGACAATCAAAACGTAAGTAGAACAATATATACTCTTAAGTTATTTCAAAAATAATGAATTACATAGCCAGTATATATAAAATACATATTTACAGCAAGGGAAGGAAACTTCCCCAGAATCGATACAAAACCTAACAAAAGTAAGAAGAAAAACCAAAGCTTAAGGGAAGTTAAAATAAGGAAAATTCTACAGAAGCAAGGGTCACGGAACCCAGACACGCATACCGAGACACACATAAGGAATTAACACAAGGAAAAGACAGAAGACAACAATATTACGGTCAAAACTATTAACTACATTTTTAATGAATCATTTTGCCACCCAAAAATGTTTACCCTGTTTTTTAAAACTATTTTGTAAGGATTGATTACTATTTTATAACACACAATTGTGTATGAATCTGACTTGTGAAAGAGAAGGTCTTCTACTTATACATGTAGAGTTTCTGTAACAACAGGATAAGAACAGAGCCTGAAGATGGTCCAGAAGGACCGAAAGTGGTCGCTCTTATTCTTCAATAAAACCATATAACGTTGGCTGCAGACGGTTATTGCTTCACATATAGTACTACAATCAGTGAGACTTTTTATTACAGTCGGCTGCAGAACTATTGCATTAACTTGAAAGGCAATATTGCATCTCTGGCTTCAGAAATTTAAATGTTACACACCCTTAAGTTAATTTTCGTAACTTGTATATGGATCCAAAACTTGAGAGGAAAACCAGCAGTCACAGAGCAGGGATATGAAGGCTCTGGGGCACAGAAACGCCTCAAGTTGTTCATATAAAATGGACGTTTAGACTGTCAGACCGAAATGTAAATAATCATTTCTTTTCGATTTTGAGTAAAATCCTTGAACTTAGAAATTCTGGAGCTTTTAAATGCGGACAGAGAGACGGAAGCCATAGCGATTTTCATAAGCGCTTCATGGGCACGGAAAAGGACTGAAAGAATTCTTCTGTTTCTTCTTAGTTTTCTAACAACTTCAGGGCTGCGTGCTACCACAAACTCCACGTTCAGAAGATTTAAACCTCTTCTTTCCATTTATTTCTGGAAGTTACGACCGTCTTTGGGGACTAAATAATATGGTGATTTTGGTAGCTTTTCTGTCGCATACTAAATACAATTAAAACATTAAAATTAATATTTATCACACCGGATGTCCCTTTCGTGCACCGTGTAATGTATCACGCCTCGTCTCAGAACTGCAAGGATATAGTTATGAAACTTTCTGCATGTTCTTTGCAAGCTGAGATTTATTTGGATATAAACGCTCAATGAAAAGTTGTCGTGCCGAGGCTAAGAGTGCAATGACACGCCTATCTGTTCGGCACCTACAAATTATGACGTTGCAGTTTAAGGCCATCTCACTGCACGACACATTTCGTAATAACAATTTTATCCTTTAAGCACTCAGTTCTGAACGAAAAGTTTACGTCCTTGCTGCAACACGCTCAAAGGGAACCAAGGACACTACGCCCTGCGCAAACATCCATAAAGACGACCGCTAGAAGAGAGTCTGCATGGAATACTAAAGAACAGAAGTGAAAATAGCCGACATGCCGCGAAAAGAAATACCGCACGGAGAAGTGGACAGTTGGATAACCTGCCTGCTTGTAATCTTATTTCAGGAAGCAGTCTGCCTAAATCACACTCTTCATGTGCTTTGCAGGGATTTGGGGAATTCCTGCTAACATTCAGTTCAGAATCTTTTATCTTACACTTTGCTGCTTAAAAACTTAAATATTAAAATAAACAGAAGTTTAGCAATTTTTGTTTAACAGTTGTAATATTTTTGATGCTGTTATTTTCAAAATGTGATTATCTATTACCTCTTTTCTTGAGGTTTCTATTGCTGTTTGTTATTTGATGTACTTTGCTTATGTTACAGCGCTGTCACTGTGACTGGCCTTACAGCCGTTGTGTCTGCACATCAGTAATATAGAACTGAACTGAATTTTTATATCGCTGTAGCCATACGATATTTTGCTGTTCCCCAAAACCTCCAGCCCGGCTCTGGGGCCAACCGACCTCCCATTCAGTGGGTGAGACGTTTCTTTCCTGGGCGTAAAGTGGCCGGGGCGTCAAGTTGACCACTTACCTCCATCTTGTGCCAATGTTAAGAATGCGTGGAGTTATGTCAGTGCTCCCCCTATACGCCTTCATGGCGTTAACAAGGATTTTATCATTATTATTTTTTTTTTCATTTTTCGCAGTACACAGAAGAGTCACGTAGGCCTATAAGTGCGATCGTGTCTGTCCGTCTGTCAGGTCGTCCTCATATTCCAACTAGAGAGCAATTGGGCTGATTTTGAAGAAATTTTACATAAAAGTTGTGCCTTTTGTGACCACATCAAATTCGTAAAATTTAATTCCCTACAATCGTTAATAGCAAAGTGATAGACACACGAACTTCTGAGGTGGGAGTGACACTAGCATTAATGACGAAATGCTGTAAATATGGTCACAGGTAGTAACAATATTAAGAAGAGGGCCATATTGAGGCAGTCACAACAGGAATACGGTGACCTCTGTAGCGATAGAAAGAAAGGATGACTACAATAACGCAGTTTAGAACCCACACACTCATGTACGAATTCGGAATAACAGTATTCAAAACGCACATTTAGAAACTGAGTCTGCTGCGATATTCGCTTTATCATACTGTCATTGCTCTGTTATTATTTTTGATATTGTTATATCGCTGTCATCCTTATCATCACCACGACCGTCATCATTAGCGAGGGTGAGCCAGTGAATGAGATGTCATAGGAGCTGGGTTTGAGTCTCTGCAAAGACGTTTCTGTTTTCCGCCGAGCGTCCTACCGGTGACACTGCAGTCACAGGTAAAGCGGTTGTAGCGCGAATCTGAAAGCTTACCTTCATGAATATGTGGAGCCTCATCTACTACACTTAAAACATATAACCTGTTGCTTCAGGTATTCTGTAACTACTAATCCGTGGAAAATGTCCCACTATATAAACTCCACAAATCCTTGAATCCGGCAAGCACATGGCCTATTTAGACGAGGGACTAATTTCATCACACGACCGTGCTTAGCCTCGAGAAAAAGTCGCTGGTGGCCCCTAAATGCGTCTCCGATATATTCGAATGTATATGAGTAAGTCCTTAGTCCAGTAAGGTTAAAATAAAACCTTGTTTGTCTGCTTTAATATTAATAATACATGAGGCATTCACTGCGGAAATAATTATGACTCGTCTCACTTGTAAGGTGAGGATGGAAAGAACCACCTAGAGGACTTGCCCTAGGTCCAGGTCGACGAAACTTTTGACTCTGTGTAGCTTATGCTCTAGTGGTTTACGAGAAAAGGGTTTGGTGTAGAAAACCTGAAGGTAAGACAGCCCTTGAAAGACTTAGATGTAGATGGAAAGATAATACTAACATGGATCTTAAAGAAACAGGGTGCGTGGACTGGACTGATTTGTCTCAGAATAGGGATAAGGGATGAGCCATTTTGAAGTATATAAGGAACTTTCGGGTTGAAATATGCGGGGGGTGTCTCTACTGGCTGAAGGATTTTTAGCTACTCAAGATGGACTCTGCTTCGTTGGATTTAGTTAGTTTGGTTGCTTCGATTGTTAGACAGACAGACAGACAGACAGACAGACACACAGATAGATAGATAGATAGATAGATAGATAGATAGATAGATAAACAGACAGACAGACAGACAGACAGATAGACGGACGGACGGACGGACAGACAGACAGGTACATGCCACGAAGGGATGTAGCTTGCCCGCTAGAATTGTTTTCAAACGACAGGCGGGCTGTAGCTGATGGCATGTTAGGTAGTATTTGTGTGGCACAGTGTATGTTATTCATTATTTGTAATGAATTTAGGAACCATAAAGTTTTTTGTACAAGTCAGAAGTTTGAAACAGGTGGCCTTCAGTTCATTTTGTATGGGCCTACCACTGCCCTTTTTCCAGTTGTAGAATGTACTTCCGGCTAAATTTCGTTTTTTTTTTTTTGCCACGGAAATGAAGGCTGAAGAAGTCTGCTGATGCTGAAGAGTAACATGCCACACACCTCAGCAGGGACAGCAGTGCAAAACACTTTATGTACCAAAATTATAACATATTTTGCCTTTCTTTTTAAAAGGATGAAGTGACCTTAATTGTGTGTTTGATGTTATTAGAAATAATGACGTTCTATGTTGCCAAAATAACGTGTGACCCTCCCTATGTTTCAAAACTACGTGCTTTTCACCGCGTGCTACTTCAGCTTGATACCTCCGCCATGAAGAGTACGTGATAAGCAGCAGTATAACTCACACACTGCAACGATGGCGAGAACAGTCTATTTACAAATGTAAAAATAAGGCACTCAGATGCAGATGGGAGGATAATATTACAATGGATGTTCAAGAAGTGGGATGAGGAGGCACGGACTGGATTGAGCTGACTCAAGAGAGGGACAGGTGGCGGGCTGTTGTAAATGCGGTAATGAACATTCGGGTTCCACAAAATGCAGAAAAGTTCTTGAATAGACGAGGACCTGTTAGCTTCTCAATGACTCTGCTCCGTGGAGTTAGTTGGTTAGTTGGTTAGTTGGTTGGTTGGTTGGTTGGTTAGTTAGTTAGTTAGTTAGTTTAAAAGTAGGGCACTTCCGTCAGAATACCCCACGCCGTATCAGCGAAGGATAAATATTTCTTTGCTGATATTGGCTTAGAATTACATGCATTTTAATAAGCAAAGATGGCGGTGTAAAAAATACCCTTATTTGCAAAGGAAATTTATTTCGCGTGCGGCTTTGATCACGTGTCTCACAGATCCCTCATCCATGTGTCAGTTATTTTTAACAAAATTAAAATTCACGTACATTTTCATTACAACACACACGTCATGTAACTATATCTAGCACGACACATATATTTGCACCATAGCTGAATAATTAGAGTGCTTTTATGTAAACCCCAACAGAATGCCAAATAAATATTACCAGAGTGCGTTGTTGATCAGTTCACAGCTTCCTTGATACTGCTGATAAAGCATTCAAGCACATAGTAGTGTCTTGTTTAACAGCACTGAGATGGAACTTAAATGTTGTAAAATTCGTGCACCGACTCTTGACTACCTGCGGTCAGATGCTGGACGCTATATGGCAGGACGGAAGTTCAACGTTATTGGAAAACCAACCAAGCAACAATGGGAGGAGGAGAAGCCGAACTATTGGCAGTTAGCTGGACAACCAATGGGAAGTCTCGCGTGGACGACAAAAAGAAACAGATGTAGTAAACATTAACACACTATTTGAAATAAAAACAACAATGAGAAATAAATGCCATGACGAAAAACCGAGACATTAAGCTGTATCTGAACTGACCAACCAGGATATCGGGAAGCCCCTGCACCCTTGTAAACCCCCCTCCCCCCCCACACACACACACATTTGCCTGCTTAATTATGAAAAGCAATTTCAAAAACCTGCGCATTTTGTTATGCTAAATGCAGTAATCTGCAATTATTCCGGAACTAATGGCCATAGCAGGTTGTGAAAGGGTGTGTTAAAACGTACAGTCACCTTGCAATGAAGTCTTTGGGCCCTTACATATTTATTTTCTTTGTTCAAGTTTACATATTTCTACACTATTACAACCGATGCCACTGCAGACATACGGGTAAACCAGTCCTTGGGACCCACCCGGAACCAGTTCCATCCAGTTCACACCATACCACACTCTCTTTCTAAAATGATTTGATACGTAATTTTCTAGATTCAGTCTTTATATTTCATATTGTCGCTCTCAAAAATGAATACAAACGAAATATTCAAGCTATGTGGCAAGCCAATTATAATAATCTTGCTTCGTAATCTCTTATCTTCAGTGTAAAAACACTTTTCTATACCGAGGATGTAGGCAGTAGCTTCCTCAGAAACTTCCATATCTACCTACTTTGGGCCACTTCCCAAAATACTGTGACATTAACGTCCATTTTCGTGAGAATCTTGAATTTCTTACATTAAGAAATTCGTGCGTAAAAGAATGGCCGTTGTTTACTTATTTCTTCTGCGTTTATTCCAAATATTTAAACTGTTTCTTCTGGTGTACAGGCACAGGTAAAAGTTCTGACATTAACACATCAGGCAGATACAGAGGGGGAGTAGATATATAGGCTTACCCATTCTTAACTTTGGCGCTAGGACTGGATGGTGAACGATACGACTTGCGCGCTTTACCCCCGGAGCATAGCCCCCGTTCCCATTGTATAGGAGGCCAGGTCCCACGGCCCGTATCAAAGGGTGTGGAAAAAGGAAAAATCCCTTGCCCCCACCTGGGTTCGAACCCCGAATCATCCAACCCGTAGCGAGTCGCTACACGGCAATGAAAATTTATGCTTTACCCAGCGCCCTGTACACTTGTAGGGGAGTTCTTTCCCGTGCGTAAAGTTTGTCACTCAACTCCATCTAGCGCCGAGGTTAAGAATGAGTGGAGCTGT
This sequence comes from Coptotermes formosanus, assembly GCA_013340265.1. Classification (NCBI taxonomy): domain Eukaryota; kingdom Metazoa; phylum Arthropoda; class Insecta; order Blattodea; family Rhinotermitidae; genus Coptotermes; species Coptotermes formosanus. The sequence continues at coordinate 109,371 of BLKM01000118.1, forward strand.
ATGCCTGCTCCCCCAGTGTACCTTCATGTCGTAGACAGGGACATCTTTATACGTTCACCTTAAAGTTTACATGTACCTTTTCCTGAGGTTAAATGCATATATATTTGCAACTTTGCACACGAAGACGCAAAATATTTGTCTTATACAACGTCATCTTGGTGTTACACTTCTTACGCAGACATTAACGAATAAAGAACAAGAAAAACCCAAATTTAATTTTATTTAATTTTCCAAGTACGTGTGTAAATTGATAAAACACAGGACAAAATCAAAGGGACAAAATTTATGAATGGGTGGAACCAATAACAGCCTCAACACAACTATCTTTATTAGACAAAGGGTCTGTCTACGACAGCAACATGTTTCGCCATAAATTACGTCAGATTTAGGCTCTTAATCTTTAAAAAACACATTGATTTTACGCACGTATGTCACTGACACACACGTCGGAATGTCGCACGTTATACAGGGAAAAATTTAATTTTTCATTAATATTACACCAATACCGCAACAGACGCTGTACGTTTCTATTTAAAACCGAATCATCATCAGAGTTTACAACGTACTAAGCTTTATTATACTCTACCACACCACTTGTTTATTTGTAATTAACCTAAGCCCATTTCCTTGTGCATGTGTATTGGCTAGTAGCGTCAGAAAATATACATAGGGCCTGAATTCATTAAATCGTTATTATCGTTATTATTATTATTATTATTATTATTATTACGCATGCGTATTATTTACACAAGCACAATAATACAAAAACAATAATCACCAACAAATGCACAAAGAGAGTTTTATTATCAATCGTAACACACTCCTACATGTTTCGACCCTGCTGGGTCATCTTCAGGGAGAACTTTTCGTTACTGTTACACTAAGGTTGCGCTTTACAGTAGAGTGAGAATGCGCTGTTGACTGTGTACTGCGTTGTTTTTGGAGGCGTGAACTGTACGCGGTCCGTGTACACAGTACACAGTCAACAGCACATTCTCAATCAACTGTAAAGTGCAACCTTAGTGTAACGGTAACGAAAATTGTCCCTGAAGATGACCCAGCAGGGTCGAAACATGTAGGAGTGTGTTACGATTGATGATGAAACTCACTTTGTGTATTTGTTGGTGATTATTGTTTTTGTATAATACAGTGCACGGACACGGAACACATTAAGCACAATAACATTTGTTGTAGTATTTTTACGATGGTACTTGAGTGAGTACAGTTCGCTCCTTTGATGATGATTTCTCTTCTATTGATGTTATTTGTCTGAAATCAGAACAAAGGCCTTAACCCATGTAGACGTCAGTTCAATTAAATATTATGCTGTCATGCCCAATGTACAGACCGCTGTTCCGGTGATCGATCAAACCATCGCCACTGGCTGGTTCAGTGTGATCACTCTAAGGTAGAATTTTCCTTTTGGGAAAATAGAACACGCCACACTTACTTTCCCGCTTCTGTGATATGGGATCCAGGCCTTCAGCAGACACCTACAGAGCAGATCAGCGTAGCGGTAACATTTTTGACTCGCGATATTCATCGACGTTTTCCTTAGTCTTACAGAAATTCCCACGTCGTCGATCCGTTTGAGCGGGAACGTACTACACTTATATTCAGAAGACGTCTGGTTCGAATCTCATAGGCGATACTGGCTGTCTTGACTGACGTGTATCTGCATTTCGCTCTCGACGACCTCTCACCGAGGAGGCCCCGTGTCTTTCACAGCCCAGTCCATATGGAACTTGCAGTGGACGAAAGGGGCAATGGGACAGTATTTTGTATGAGTACTCCAATCTTCCCATGCTAATAACATTCCACCAACGCTCTAAACTCACTCGTCACCGAAACTAAACACTTTTATGAACTTGCACCTTCATTAACCCTTTAAAGACGAAGCGTATCTGTTTTATATAAGGACTCAGTGCGTACCGCGCTGTAAACACTCTCCACTTCGGTTATAAAAACCAATCTCTTAATGTTTTATAGGGCAAAAGTTGCTGTTTGTTCTGAGATCCGTACAAAACACATAAACGCAATGTGGGCACCACGTAGAATTTTTTAATGTTAAACCTGGTGGTATGTAAAGTTACCGCTAGGCTTTAAAAGGTTAAAGACGAAGCGTATCTGTTTTATATAAGGACTCAGTGCGTACCGCGCTGTAAACACTCTCCACTTCGGTTATAAAAACCAATCTCTTAATGTTTTATAGGGCAAAAGTTGCTGTTTGTTCTGAGATCCGTACAAAACACATAAACGCAATGTGGGCACCACGTAGAATTTTTTAATGTTAAACCTGGTGGTATGTAAAGTTACCGCTAGGCTTTAAAAGGTTAAACAACGCAGTCAAATTATTTCGATTGCACTAAGACAGCTCGCTTCCAACTCTTTCGAATTCATCATTTATCACCCTACTACTATCGTCATTATACAGCTCAAGATACTGACAGCTACTTGAAATAAATACCAAAGACACCACTTAGTCACTGCACTGATAGCAATGTTGCTAAGTAACACGATTTGCAACTCAACTTACGTGTTCGATTTTGTACAGTGTAAGAGGACCTCGAGGAAGTTCCGTCTTTGAGCCATAAGGCTAAGAAGAAACAGCACAGGCGTGGAGAAAGTGAGACCACATAACTACACGCCATTAACACAGGCGACCAGAAAGGTTCGATTAGTATCATCACAGTAAAACCTTACGCAATCATTTGATTTCGTACATAACGCTGAGTTCTACACTACCATAATTCCTCTAATGACGCCACGGTTACAGAGTTCGCAATACTGAGCCGCTGTGCGATATCCTAAGTTGCTGAATCCGTCCCTCACTCTAAAATTCCGCTTATTTAATATTCACTTCACCTGCTGCTAGGTCTTCCAAGTTACCTCTTCCTTTTTCTTTTTCCGATTATAATGTATTACCCACTTCTCTCCTCCCCGCGCTTTACGTGTATAACTGCCGAAAATGTAATCCTGAAATTATGATTATTTGTAGCAGACCTGCTCCTTGGAGGGGAATCGGCTAGCAGTAAAGCCTATGTTTGCAGAAGATGGAAAATTACAGACATAGCGCATGTGCATAAACATCCCAAAAGGAATTCGAAACCATGATCTCAAAACTTAAGCTGTCCAGGGCCGTCAATTACACTGGCCCAAATAAACATTCTCACTTTATGTTTTTCCCTTAATGTCAGAGGTAAAAGGTCATAAACGTATAAAACAGGCAAAATTGTTCTTCTGTATGTTTTAATATCTGTATTTGCATGTAGAAAATGGAAAGAAAAAGGACTGCGGACCGAACTGTTAGAGGCATTCCTTAAAATCTGATTTGCTCTTGCTTTCTTCGCACGTGCAATTTTGAAATTTTATGTCGCTACAAAACTTTTGAAAGATTCCACAATTCGAAAGGATTTACTACCTGTCTTTAAGACAGGTTAACAACACGTGGGCTTATACGACGTTTGCTCGTCATTTACTCCTAGACCAGCTCCGTATTAGCGACATATAAAGCATACGTACTTTATACTTACATCAAACAATGTTACGTTATTAGGGGATTATATTAATATATATGTGTGTATATATAAAGTAAAGAAGACGTAAAGATACTGCAGTGTATGAAACCTACTCAGCATAAAGACCGCGAGGGTGTGCTGCATTAACTTGCCCAGTACACAGATGATTGTAAAAAGTATTGGATTTCCGGATTTCATAAAAGCTGCTATTTGACGGTGTCATTAGTTCTGAAAAAGGACTTTGCTTCAGGCACTTGGCACTCTCAGTAACTAACACACGGTTTATTCCGCTGCAGTGCTAGAGGTGTTAAATGGTGACTTATACCTAACGCACTTAACTTTCTGTTACGCTAGATTGGGGTCTTTTCATTTCAGTCAGTATCTCTGATTTACTTGTGCATATAACAGTTCGTTTATTTAAAGAATGTAGCACTTTGTTTGTACCTACTGTGTAGAACATGTCAGTTCATAACAAATATGAGCAGTACCTGAGGCTTAGGACTTACAATACCGTGATAATGACTGGGATCCCGAATGCCGGGATCCCAGTCATTTTTTCTGGTATTCAAATACCGGTATTGATAGAAAAATACCGGGTTTTCGGTGCTCATTTAAAAAATAATTGCTTGTGATTTATTCACATAAAGGTTATAAAAGCGACAACAATAAATCATTAATATTACTCAATTTGCAATTGAGGGACTGTTATACACAATACAAATGTAACGGAAACCTGACAACGTCATGAAACTCAGATCCGGTTTACCGGACAATTTGTTGCACACAAAAAGAGACAGTAAATATTGCGTGTTAATGAATAACTTCAGAGATTGTTGTGTTATGGAAATGTAAAAATATTTTTTTGATTTAAAACATAAATTCCAGCAGTTGCTTGTTTTCTCCTTATGTCATTGCACCTAACTAATGTCAAAATTTATTGAGAAAAATGTTTGTTGTTGGAATAGCGGTATCCCGGTTTCATAAACTAAAAATACAAATATACCGGTATTAAGATATTGACCAGTACTGTGAGCCCCACTAGAGCTAAATTCATATCTGCCTGCAGGTCACAACTGCAGGTCATTGTGTCGCAGTTTGAGTGTACGGAATTAAATGGAGCCTCTCCTCATTAAACAGCAAGAGCGCCCTGGAAGTAACTCTGATTCATAAGTATCGGCTTGTGCGATACCAAAACACGCGACTTGCTCTGTGCGGGAGAATCTCTCTTGGGAATATTACAGGCTCAGTATTGCCCAGGGTAGCGAGACTTGCCTGTTCTGTTTTCTGATATTCCGTAACATTTAGATTACTGCAGTTCTTATGCAAGAAGCTGAAGAATTTTAGGAATATGGTTTAGAAAACATGTACTATTAGCAGACAGCTTCCTGTGTCTTTTTCATGCACAGGACCTTCAATATTAGGCGGCCAGGTTAAGTTAGATTTAAGAGGAAAGTCACTAACTCAGATCTAGAAACATTTCCTTTAAACGAATTTTTCTCTGGACGCAGACATTAATACAGTCAGTACGTACATTTTAATTAACACAGAAGCCCAGACATTGCCGTGTGCTGCGGAACGTTGCATCATACCTTTGAAAAGTTTTAGATGACAACATTTAACATGAATTATATTTAAAGATTCAGCTCGTACCGTGCAGTAAACACAATCCGTCTCGGTTATAGAAACCCTTAGTTGCAGGGAAATAATCGCTGCTTGTTTTTAGATCCATACAAACACAAAACATATGTCTAAATTTTAGCTAACTATGCCAGAATAGGCCGATCCCAGTGGCTGTGCCGTCTAAGGCGTGGGTCTGCTGCCGCTCGTTTGCTGGGACTGTGGGTTCGAAACCCGCCGGGGACATGGATGTCTGTCTCTTTGATACTGTTGAGTGTTGTCAGGTAGAGGTCTCTGCGTCGGGCTGATCACTCGCCAAGAGAAGTCTTACCGAGTGTGATGTGCCTGAGTGTGATCGTGAAGCCTCGATAATGAGGAGGCCCTGGCCCACTGGGGGCTGTCGCGCCATTGGAAAAAATATTCCAGAATAGAATGAACCTTGTGCGTTTAGACAAAACCAATGCTTGCCGAGGAAGTACTGTAGCGGAAAATGTTTTTAAAGTTCATGCGAAAGAAATTAAGAATATGTCCCGTAACAAAACGTAAACGTTTATAGGAAGGTTACAGTTGTCTGAACTTCAGTTCAGGCAACTGTAACTGTTAAAACACCATCCCTGGCACCACTGATTAACAGAAGTTTTGAATTTATGTATTTTTCACCACATTTTGTAGAACCATAAACTACAGCTGGTACTTCGTGCCTTGCATTGTGATTTTTAGTTTTTGTTTCATAACTGACTCTCTCTAGTAAGAATATTGTGAAAATTCCGTTGATGCTCTGTATGGCAGATACACATGTGTAATTCTTACTGGTTACCACTACATCCAACGGCATTTAGAGGAATAAAAGTTAGCATTAATTGGAGAGGCGCACACAGCTCCAGTACACGATGCTCGTTACATGAAAATGGGGGTTGATATTAATCCCCTTTCAACTAATACGTTAACTCTTGTGGCACCTGCAATTTTATTGCTTTTCTCTCTAGTAAATTTGTTTCTAGTACCTGATAATGTTGTTCTAAGCCAAAACATGTAGCACGCACACTTTGTGTAATAAGAGAATTATCTGATAAGGTTTTGTGACTGAAGTCATAAACATTATTTGCTTTATATAAATACTTAGTGCGAAATTTCTACCAAATATTTTCCAACACTGCTAGAGAAAGGGATGAGCGGACAAATTCTCCCCATTAGGAGTTCATTTTGTGCTCTTAGTGCAAAGAAAGAATGAAAATTACGCTCAAGCATTTGACGGACACCTAAAGATGTCACCCCGTCATAAAAATATAACCCCTATCTAATATCTAAATTAAATTAAAAAAGACGACGCTCTGTGTGTTTTTTAATTGTGGTGTTAAATTTAAGACACTCCAAAGAACGTTATTCCACGTCGGGTAGTGTTAATATTCAGTAATTCTAACTTGTGTGGTGTAACAAAAATAATACCGCCATAAATTAATTTGTGCGTGGTCGGTTCAATAATGTAGGTAAGCAATGCCCACACAGCTGAAGGTGGTTCCTGTTCTACGTCATGCAGGTTTGCTGAACAGTTTTTCTACCAGTTAACTGTAAAGCAGGGAGGCCTGTACTAGTTATTTGTGAACATAGAAATTAAACCATTTTTTAAAACAGTACTTGTTTATAAGACTCGATTACGAATGTTTATTTTATCACGGAAGTTCAACCAATGAAAAACGGGACAGAATCTTGTTATAGACTGTACACAATACTGAATTGAGAAAATTCGCAGTATAAAACGGTACGTCTAAACACTTCCAGTCCTTCACTGACAAACGACACGCCCGTTGTTTCGTATCTCTGAGGCGAAGATGTCGCCAAGACTAAAATTACTGTAAAGATACGGGCAAGATATAAATCCTAACCATCCGCCTTAAGAGGGGATCTTAGCTTCGGCCATAACTTGGTTTCGTTCTCCTGTCACCATCCTAGGCAGGGTCCCGCCTTAGCAAGTGCACGAGAAAGGAAAGCCTGGAAAAATGACAACCTGATTTATGCTCAAGGTACGGGCACTTGATCGTCCGTATCTGTGTTAGACATTATGTCTGACAAAGCAATTTAGGCAGTCATAAAAATCATGTTGCTTTTAATAATCACAACACCGAAATTGGGTGATTAACTGAAAAATATGCTCACCTCTACCAGAGCGTCATGCCACATGGATGTTCTGAAGGAGACCTCCTGTTAGTGCCCGTGTTTTATAATGTTTCATGGTGACAGTTTCGCTTCACCATTTGTCTCAGTAAGAATCTCGCCCCTCCGCTTATTAAAAATCCACCTCTTGCAGCAACGTAGATCTCAAAGATATTCCAACGTCGTAAATCTTTTGAATAAAAACCGGAACTTCTCACGCTGACTATCACAATGGTGTTAGTTTATTTCATGAAGATCAGTGACGTAGATATTGTAAAATTTCCCATGGCTGCTCCTCATTTACATAGATCTTTATTTTTCCATAAAATGTCGATGAAGACTAAGTGGAACTTCCCAAAAATGAGGTTTCGGTGGTGTTACTTTTTTCACAAAGTTCGGTGAATAAGTTTCCGGTACGTTGGTAATTCCCCTGCACAGGATGCAGTAATTTTGTCTCCTTCCACACAAGCAGACGGGGACTTAATTGACAGTGGATTTTGCCATAATTATCGTTCATAAACAGAGTTGAACGTCGCTTGGATACGAAATCTTTTATACTGGGTTCTTCGTAATGACTGATGATGAAGGCACAGCGGAAATTTCCGTCGTCACGATTTAATTCAAGTTGGTTTCCTCCGTACATATTGGAAATGAAGACACGGTTGAACTTCTCACGGACAAGACCAGGTTGATGTTGGTTTCCAACACAAGGATTGGTGAAGAAGACGCAGCAGAACTACCCATGGGCAAGACCAGGCTGATGTTGGTATTCTCCAAAAATACTGGTGAAGAAGACACAGTAGAACTTCCCATGAGATCGACCAGGTTGATGTACGTTTCCTCCATAAAGATTTCTGATGAAGACTTGGAGGAACTTACCATGAGAACGGCCAGGTTTGTCTTGGTTTCCCCCATAAAAATTGGTGGTGTAGACACAGTAGAATTTCTTATGGTTCCGACCGCGCTGATAATGTTTTCCTCCGTAAAAATCAGTGATGAAGACATGGGGAGATTTCCCACAGGCACGACCAAGTTGATATTGGTTTCCTCCGTAAAGAACTATGATGAAGACATGCAGGAACTTCCGTCTGTACAAATTTACTTCCATTTCCCAAGCGTCCAACTGATGGCCTGTGCGTGACTATTGGTAATGCCACAGCACTGACTGACACTTCCACTGTTCTTTCGTTCTCACAGACAAAAATGCACATTGTCACATTCTTCAGTGTAACAACGCTGCTTTCCCACATGTTCACCAAAACGCCTGTTTCTTTTGCCGATCGACAATGACCTGCTGAGGCCTGGCACCCAACTATTGTGCTGGTTCCGCTAAATCGCACACTGTACCAGAATGACACCAGTTATGTCTGGAGAGAACAAGATACAACCATGACGAAGGCCAATATTAAAAAGGGGAAGAATATCTTAATTACTTGGCCTTCCAGGTACGCTCTATGTAATAACTTTTAAGGCGCATGCTTATAATGTCTTACAGAAACGTCGCTGGCCATTTGCTAAAATGCGCTGAAGATTGCAAATTGTATACAAAAGCACACAAGCAAACGCGACATGGGGCCTTTGTATAGCTGCCAAAATGTATTTGAGATAAAGACATGCTAAATATTCAATGATTGAGAACTTTTAAAACTTGTTATCATATTCCAGTAGCGTCATGGAGCTAAACTAAACATTAATATCTTCAATTCATACAAAACAAAATATTTATTTATCCTTTCGAGGGCTGAAGTTCATTTTAATAATATCTCTCTGAAAACACACAGCGTCTCCGCCACAGAAACCGCTCGGTTGTTTCCGTGATTTGAGGCTTCCACCGCAATGCTGATGAGATCTGCGTTCTTCTGCGATATTATGCAGCGTAGAGTGGTAATCCTTTACCGACGTTTCGGGACAGTGTATCGGTCCCATCTTCAAGGGTCAAGAAGAACGAACGCAGATCTCATCGATCGGTTGTTGCTAAACCCTTGTTAGGACTCTGAGTTAAAAGCCGTGGAAAAATAAAATATTTTGATAAAATGCGGAACTTCTTAACCTTTTAAAGCCTAGCGGTAACTTTACATACCACCAGGTTTAACATTAAAAAATTCTACGTGGTGCCCACATTGCGTTTATGTGTTTTGTACGGATCTCAGAACAAACAGCAACTTTTGCCTTATAGAACATTAAGAGATTGGTTTTTATAACCGAAGTGGAGAGTGTTTACAGCGCGGTACGCACTGAGTCCTTATATAAAACAGATACGCTTCGTCTTTAAAGGGTTAATGTTACAGCTGCTGGTATATGGTAGCCACTCTACTTCAAATGGTTAACATTCTAGTAGGCACATGAATGTGTTGCATATGGACTAAAAATAATTTTAACTGTGATATTGAAAGCTTTAAAGACGAAGCATATCTGTTTTATATAAGGACTCAGTGCGCACCGCGCTGTAAACACTCTCCACTTCGGTTATAAAAACCAGTCTCTTAATGTTTTATAAGGCAAAAGTTGCTGTTTGTTCTGAGATCCGTACAAAACACATAAACACAATGTGGGCACCACGTAGAATTTTTTAATATTAAACCTGGTGGTACGTAAAGTTACCGCTAGGCTTTAAAAGGTTAAAGACAATGTCAATTGCTACCTTTATATAGCGTCAGGGGTGGATAAATAAATGAGTGTGGAGCACTGATGGAACCGTACTGAGAGGGGAAAGGACACACTAGAAGAAAACCCTGTCTCGGTGCCTTTGTCCACCACAATTCTCATACGGGATGAAACCAGGGTCTCGGCGTTGAAAGACCGGCGACTAACAGCCTGCAGTATGACAGGGCAGGAAAATGTCTTCATAAAGATAAACGTCAGCTAATTGTATGGGTGCATCGGGTGATTCGAGGAAGTTGATTTGTTTAAAGGCTACTTATTTCACTGAGCCAAATACAAAGGGCATTTTGAGTCAAAGTTATTGATTATGTACAATTGTAGGCATTCCCTGAATTTAATCTGTCCTTAATTTACTGGCGAAGGCATTTTGCTGCTTGATATAATGAGGATGCGAAATCGCCAGCTGTACTCTCTTTTTCCGCATGTCCTCTTTTGAAACGCCTTGCGCAGTTAACATTCAACTGTAAAGAATGACAAGACGTAGACTGCCCAGATTTGACATAAGCCTAAAAATATTTCGAAAAATTTCACAGTATAAGAGATAAATAGGTATATACTAAAGATTCCGTCAGAGAGTCAACAAGTGGTATAAATGCCTTTGTTATATATAAAACATACATAGCGACTAGTTCCAGCTGTTAAACAGCCATCATCAGGTTCATCATTCAAAAATTCATATCTTATCAAAATCTCTACATAAATAAGATAATAAGGTGAAGCTGTTATGTAGACATTTTGATAAGATATGAATTTTTGAATGATGAACCTGATGATGGCTGTTTAACAGCTGAAACTAGTCGCTATGTATGTTTTATATATAACAAAGACATATATACCACTTGTTGACTATCTGACGGAATTTTTAGTATATACCTATTTGATACTGGCCAACTGGGACAATGATTACCAAAATTATGAGAGATAAAGTTTTCTCTGTCCACTCCGTGAAGGTATATATAGGTACTGGAAGTCTAGCTCCACTCATTCTTAACTCCAGCTCTAGATTGAGGACAGTGGTAAACGTAACGCCCTGGTCGCTTCAATTCCGGGAAAGCACCCCAGTACCCATGTAATGGGAGGCTGAACGGGCCCTAAGCCGGTTAGGACGACTTTGCAAAAAGCTACAACACGTTGCCTGTACTGGGATTTTAACCCCCTGAGCCTTAATCTTTACCCAACAAGTGCGATGAAATGTACGCTGCCCCGATTTGGCATACACTTGCAAATACTGCTAACTTTTTCAGAGGATTTGAATATGAAAGTGTTCCTGAGAGTAATTTCCGGGCCATAGTTGTATTACTTATTTAGTGTGTATTTAAAGACGCTCTCTGTACCCCTAATTATGTTGTCACCGGATTGTATTGCGATTACTGAGCAGTGAATGCAAACGACATTAATGGAAGCCGACGTGGCGTAATTATATATATTAATAAACACACATACCATAAAATACCGTCAGACACAACACCACCATGTATTGCGTATTAGTACAGTACAAGTAGGACATGTTTCGATTCGTACTGAATCATTATCAGGGAAAAAGTACAGACCAATAAAACACAAACCTTCATGTATATTATATAAATCTATATAATATATAATACTATGTAATATATAATAATATATAAATTTATATAATATACATGGAGGTTTCTGTTTTATTGTTCTCTACTTTTTCCCTGATGATGATTCAGTATGAGTCGAAACATGTCCTACTTGTACTGTACTAATACGCAGTACATGGTGGTGTTGTGTCTGACGGTATTTTATTTTATGTGTTTTTATTTATATGTTGGCACAACTGGATGACCCAACACAAGTTTTTATATATACTTTAATGTAGTATTTCGCTGGAGGGGCTGAAAAAATTCTGCAATTCCACAAGATAGCCTGTCTGTGAACCGAGATTTGAAGAAGGGGCTACAGAATACGAGGTAGGATTTCTTCATTCACTTTCGAAGATAATAAACATGCTGTTTACATACAATCGTGTTTTATGTTCTGACACATTTACTGCGTAATCACACATTATGTGGTTGCACGTACCATACTGCATGGTTACGCATTATATTTTATTTTAATTTGTTGAACATAGTATATAGATAATGTGTAAATCCTCACAGCATGCTACTCAAGAAAGGCGCAGTGTGTATTGGTTTCTTAGGGCCTTCAGAATAAACAGCGATTATTCTTCTAAACAGTATACAGCTGTCTGCCTTAACAACTATGACAAAACGTGTTCACTACTAGTGACGACGTGAGTTTCTTAAACACTGCAGATGAAATTCAGGTTCAAGGGTTAATTTAAGGTCTATCCCACGACAGTTAACATCTACGAAACAGTAGTGAGGTTTTCGCAACCGTGTAAGCGACAATTGTGTTCTTCTAGATTATTACACTGCGTCGAAGGTTAATCGAAACCCGGTGTCCAGAGGGAACTACGTTCCTTCACCTACGAAGTCGATAGGTGCTAAAAGAGTTCTCTACGAAGTATCGACCCTTGAAGATCAGGAGACTAGATTCTCTCGAAGCGTCGGAACTCGGTTTACCTTTCACGCAGTGTTATATTCCAGAACAGCAAAACCCTCCTGTACAAAATGCATATGGTCTACCTTATATTATAAAGGATTAAAATTATGATTTTAATGTTTCCTTTCCTGCGGCACAACAGGGCCTAGCCTGCCTGGTTTTGGGGGTGTGAAGACCGCACACATTTAGACACGCACCCGGTTAAGACTACTCTAAAGGAGTGATCAGCCCGTCGCAGAGGCGGCTACCTACACACACACACACACACACACGCACGGTAGGACTCCTCTGTACGAGTGATCAGCCCGTCGCACAGGCGGCTACCTACACACACACACACACACACACACGCACGGTAGGACTCCTCTGTACGAGTGATCAGCCCGTCGCAAAGGCGAATACCTACACAACACACAAACACGACAGATGAAAATCGATTCGCTCGCAGGGATCCGAACCCGCGATCCCAGCAGTCGAGCGACAGCAGACCTACACCTTGGACCGGACGATCACCGGGATCCGCTTATTCTAATACGCCACTGTAATTAAAGCAAAACCTAAAGCAACCCGCTGGCAACATTCCGAGTTACATCTTTTCACCCAGCTTCTTAACTTCTCTCCCAGTGGCTTTTCATGACGTATCATTTTCTTTCTCGCGGGTCCTGCTAGATCTAACCGCTCATGGCTGGCCAGTATTTTCCAGTTCCAGCTGACAATGACCTTCAAGCAGAATAATGATCACTTCATATCACAACCTCCAGCTCCAGCCCCTGGACAATTTCTCACAGCGTCGGCATGTCAGGATCATTGCTTTTGTGTTCGCGGTGCAATACTTTGAATTGTTTACTTTCGATTCCATCTTGATCATGGTAAAAATATTTACTAGCGGTAGGACTTTGAAATGAACAACGGTTGTTCTTTCATTGTTCCTTCAGAATTTTTCAACAGTCCAAGAGGGTGTTAATCTTTACGTCTGCATGGGAAGGAATGATGATAAAATTTTTAACATGAGATTGATTTCATAACAACTTCCGCGACTCGACACGAAAAGGCAAAGTCTGTCATATGGACCGGCTTTCCAGGTCGTTTGTCGGTTCATTTCTGGTAAGATATAGGACAGGAGAACCTCTGTGATAGCATTCCGCGAGCCTCGACGTGCTTGTCCTGCCATCATCAAAATGGATGTCACTTCCAGGCAAGTGTTCCACCACTAAAAAATTGAAAATGCAAGCATTTGTAACCAGTACTATTTTTGATTTAGAATACGATTTTCATTTTCTTTACGGCCATTTTGTGTACGCAACTTTACGTCTTATTTATTCACCCTAATCCAGCGTTATCTTGGTATCTGATGCAGTTCCTATGCGACATCTCCAGTCCCAAATCGATCGGGTCACAGAGCCCAAAAGCCCTAAAATTCCAAACGTCAATTCCATGCAGGCTAATGGAAAGTTTCGAAGTTAAGCTTCCGGTATCCTAGGCATATTTCGCATAAGAACGTGCAATAAAGTAAAGATATCGATATATTATCGATCAAATAATCGATGGAGGAATCCATCGAAATATCGGAACGTGTAACCCGCACTGCATGTTGATGTTCGGTTGGGAAATTCCGTTTATAATGTGCTGTGGTGTAAGGTGGCAGCCAAGCTGTGAGTGGATTAAACTCCACCAATCTGGATAGATCCAGAAAACCGAGACCACGGAGGGTATCAAGACGTTGCTCAAGGTTAGGTTCATTATATCACGTCACCTGGACATAATGGCACAAAAAGGTAGAGTGGCAAGGGCTAATGAGAGAATCGCTAATTGGCTGACTGTTGACAGCTGGTCGCACTTGAAGAAGCAAAGCAAATACTTACGGTCCGACGGACAAAAGTGACATATTGACTGACTCGTCTGTATTTGAAAGGCAAAGGACACTGAACTTGGTAGAAAGTAACGATTTTTCAGAACTTGTTTTCAAATACGTCTCTATTATTTAAGAAATACTGTGCAAAATTTACTCCAAAATTAGGCGAGTTACTTCACCATTTGCTCCCTTGGTTTCTTTCAGTGTATTTACACTGTCCCCAGCAGTCTCATGCTTGAACCGGATTTTTTTCCGGCATTAATGTCCTAGATATATTTTTTGCCTAAGTTTGTATGGTTATACTTGACATATATCATCCACCTTTCTTAATCGAAATAACAACTTCGTCTGTCGAAATTGTGTCCCAAAATTTTGAATGTGCTAATCCTAATCACAATTCTGGTTATTACAATTAGTTTTTCAACATTATTCCTGGCCCGAAGGGTCATGTGTTTATTGTGGCACTTCCTTGGATGCTGCAAGTGTCAGCCTGAGTTCGTCCTTTCACAAAGCCAGTGGCAAATCCGTCCCTCGCACTACCGCCAGAATGCCTAATATGCCGTCTTGTTTTTCACATCCTTCTTAACGATTTATTTGGAAGGAGAAATATTATCACACACGTTTCAAAAATACTGATTTTTGTAGTTATTGTTGTTTTTGTTTCGCGTCCTATTTTATTCCACAGACTTTGTGCGCGCGGGCTGTCTGACGGTTACGTGAATTGTTTTCGTCCTTACCATGATAATCGGCAATATTCTGCACCCACTTTAGACATCTTCTAACTACCTCTCGAATTTCTTTCGAGGTCCCACGAGGATGTGTTACAGGAAATCTGCTTTTTAATATATTCATTAACGACCTTTGCAATGTAATTAAATATTACTCTAGATACATATTATTCTCCGAAGACATTAAAATTTTTCGTGTTATATATTCCGCTGACGGCTGCAATCTACTGCCACTTAATATCGAACGTATACAAGGTTCGTGTGCTGCTAATTTCATTAAATTAAACATCAACAAAACAAGAGTTATTGCCTTCATTGGGAGAACAAATGTTCTTTACTAAACCCATAAAATATGTGACTCTTCCATAACCCCATACTAATACTATTAAAAACCTTGGGGTACAACTTGATTCAAAATTGCATTTCCACGCACATGCAGACTACATTTTCTCCCAATCCGTAGGGATGCTGGGCTTAATACGAACTGTAACCTGTTCCGTTTCTACCCTTGATAGCTTATCAATATTGTACACTACACTAGTTAGAGCCAAACTTGAGTATGCCTCAACTGCATAGAACCTTATAACAGCCACTGACGCCAAAAAGCTGGAATGCCTTCAGCGGAAGTTCGTAGCCCTATGTTAAAATTGCTTCTTCTTCATGACCGCGTCACTTACAAGGATTTTCTTAAATTTCTCAAGCTTCATACCGTGGACGATACAAGATTCTACTTTATTGCATTATCTTTCATTTCTATTTATTCAGGTTTAAAAATGTTGCCCGTCTCTTTTGGTATTCGAGATCTTCCTGGCAATTTAGAAAAGACCTCTGTTTATTGTTACCCGTAAAAAATCTCCATCTGCTAAATGTGAGTTTCCGAAACGTCAGTAAATTTCCACTGCAGATTCGAGGACATCCTATGCAACACCGTTAAGTGTGACCACAAGCGCCCCGTGACCCACACAGTCCTTGCATTCCTGAGCGACAAAAGGTGTCCGCCTCTCCCACCTTGTAGAGCGGGTGAGGGCCCCGTCCTAGAAGAACTACTGTCGTGAATGGCCTGCTACACCGTAGTAAAATAAACAGGCTTGCGTAGACTTGATAACGAACATTCCGGTTTCTTAAAAAGAAAAGCAAGTAATTCGAGGAAGATGTTACAGAGTTTTATATTATTATCCTTCTTGCTGTTGGCTACTTGGATCTTCAGTCAGCACGTCAATAAACAAGAACCGAATGAATTGAATTGAACTGAATTAGTGAATTAGGCCTAAATCCGGATGTTTTTGCAGATGACGTATCAGTGGCCTAGAATTTTGAAATCATATAATAAACCATACAGAAGCATATAAATTAACATCGAAACACCAAATCGGATATTAAACCAGAGTTACTTGGTACAGGCTTCCAATGCTGCGGCAACTGCAACCAGTGCAACGTGATATGCATAAGTAATTAAACAATGTTACACTTTTAAGCAGTTAACCACAGTATAGTGTAATACGCTTAAGTAATTAAACACAACAGACTGTAATGTGTTTCAGTAAGTAATCACATTAAAACGCGATATGGTTAAGCAGTTAACCACAGGGAACTATAAGTACCCATGATTGTGACTACAAAATATAAGTACCCACGATTGTGACTACAAAATATAAGTACCCACGATTGTGACTACAAAATATAAGTACCCACGATTGTGACTACAAAATATAAGTACCCACGATTGTGACTACAAAATATAAGTACCCATGATTGTGACTACAAAATATAAGTACCCATGATTGTGACTACAAAATATAAGTACCCACGATTGTGACTACAAAATATAAGTACCCATGATTGTGACTACAAAATATAAGTACCCATGATTGTGACTACGAAGGTCACTGCTTTCTGGGATGCTGTGCCCTACTGGCTGGTAAATACATGCCGACGTTTTAGAGAAACCTCTGGTTTTTTATCAGTGTAACAGAAATTTGTTTTAAAACACAAGAGAAAGAAGGAAAATGAGTACAGAGTGTGGTAAAAATAACTTCAAGGAAAAAGACAATTTGGAAGATCTAAGTGTAGATGGGACGACAGATTTCAAATTAAAGACATCGGGAGCGAGGTGAGACACTGATAAACTTGGGTCAGAATAGAAATCAGTGTCGGGCTCTTGTGAAAGCGATAACAACATTACTGCAGCTACAAAATGCGGGGATTTCTGGAACACCCGAACAGTCATTATATTGGCAACAAGTATTCTGACTCTATGCACTTGCTTGTAATATTACTGTGCGGAAGAGCATTCAACCTAAATGTAAGGGACTGCTCAGTATAACTACCCATGGAGAGCCTTGTAATTATGCAACCAGACAGATATTGCATAAGCTCGCGCCACAGCTACGGGCCAGGAATTCAGTTCGATTTAGAGCCTCCCGTTATTTTCAGCACAAATCTCCATCACCGTAAGCGCATTCAAATTGAAATCTGTAGACTAATTTCATGTTGCAGAGTGCAACGTGCCTCCCATATCGCAACTTCTCAGTCACGTCAAAGAAAAGAGACGAAAAACGTAACTCAAATACGTATTCGGGAGTTTGCACAGTATAACCTAGTAGGAATTTACCAAAGTTTCGAAAAAAGTGTTTACATTCATTTTCAGGGAAAATCTCCTCTTCTACCGTGAAGAAGGAGGCAGCACATTCTTCGAAAACTTTGGTAAATTTATTATAGACAACATGGCGCCATATCCCACATAGGACGTTCTTTACAGTGACCGCCACGATATTCCAAATTGTGATTTTTGGATCCGATTCTTGGGTGCGAAAACAACGAGAAGCGATATTCGGCTTTGGGTATTGAAACATGCAGGGTCACTTCATCGCCGAGCAGTGGGATTCATGACAACACACGCGTCATATGTAATGCTACACAGACCGCGCCTTGCAAATAATATCATCAAAAAATAAAAATTTGAATTTAATTCTGTAATTTAGTCTAATTAATTCTATAGTTTATTGCAGTAAAAGGGTCCAGTTGACAATTTAATAACTACCTTCATAGAGTAGAGCCTTTAGTGATAATCTCATAGTCGCTCAGCTACTCTTTGTGGAATCGGAAGGTACTAAAAAAAGCCCACCACTGGACCTTACAGATTCCAATTGCTAGTGCTACACAAGATGAATTTGAAAAAGGTAGGGTGAATATAAAAAACGAATTGGCAGGGTGTCGCACTAAAAATTCATGGCTTATTTAAATCACAATGTCAGTATTCGCGATTGGGTTTAAAAGAGGTGTGTTTGTCCTTGTCGAAGCCATAAAGGTATATAGGGGGAATAGAAATATAGCTTCACTCATTCTTAACTTTGGAACTAGATGGAGGTGAGTGATTAATTTTACGTCGCGCCGGCTGTACCCCCAGGAAAAAAAAAACCCTGGTGCCTATTGAATAGGAGGATGGGTGGGCTGTAGAGGCGGTGTGGGAGTATTAGGGAAGATAAAAATTTGTCGCACGTAAAAAAGGACTCAGACTATTTTCGAAGCGTGTGCAACTGGATTAAAATTTTGGCGCGACAGTCTATTGTCACGGTGCATACGTGCATACCGGATTTTGGTGGGGAGACCAGAGGGAAAGCGACCACTTGGGAGACCCAGGCGTAGATGGGAGGATAATATTAAGATGGATATTAGGAAAGTGGGATGGGGGGCATGAACTGGATTGAGCTGGCTCAAGATAGGGACAGGTGGCGGGCTCTTGTGAATGCGGTAATGAACCTTCGGGTTCCATAAAATGCGGGGAATTTCTTGACTAGCTGAGAAACTGTTAGCTTCTCAAGAAGGCCTCTGCTCCATGGAGTCAGTCAGTCAGTCTATTGTCACGCTAAGCTGCTCGGAATGAATGTCTTGGACCTACGTAAGGTATTTCCCACCATTTTCCTGCAGATGAGGGAAAAAACGTGCAAGTACTCGGGCATGGTGCTTGTTGCAGTTCCTGTTTTGTAGCCCACTAAAAGACGTCAGTCTCTTTGCTGCTTCCACTCAGACGTGACCACACTAGATGATCACTTCTGGTTTTAATGATTCCAGGAGTCAGCAAGTGCAGATGCTACCGGATCATTCCGGATCTCTACAGACTGTGACCAATCCCACAAAATAAGACGAAAACAAAGAATCGAGAGAAAAAAAACTTGTTGGTTGCCTGTAATTGATGACGCAGATAAATAGTCCCTTCTGCGTTGTAAACCTGATGGCTACTTCTCGCCTCTAAATGTACCCAAAAAAATAATATTTCTTCCTTTGTACTGTATTTTTGACCATGTGTGTCCTGAAGTATTTATTGCAATAAATCGAAAATAGTATTCAATATATTACAAAACAGAGTACAACGGTATAAAAATTTGTCCCTACATTTTGCAGCCAATCAAGTATGTACATATTGCATTATTTTGTGGGATTTTGTCAATACTGCATAAAGTTCGTTCCATTTCACGGAATTATGTCCTGGGCAGTCTACTCCGCAGTTGAAGGAATAACTTTTCTCGGTCATCTCAGACCTTAGCCGCGGCCAGTTCAATCCAGTACATACGCGTATTGTCAATAACAACATCCAGCAGTTCTCACCTTGACGTAACCGTTCCCCCACCCCCACAGAAAGTCACCGCCTGTTTTTCCTACGCTTGTACTGAATCCTTGCAGCAAGTCGTATGTATTCATCTGGTTATGAAAATCGAAGGTCCTTTATCACTATGACCATAAAATTTCCCTTTTCAGGGCCAGGTCGACCGATTGTACATGTTACAAGATATGCACGGCAGGCCAGCAGTAGCAGCCTTGTGCAGACTTCTAAGTTTTCGGAGACCTTCTCTACTTGTCTCGTCAATGAACTATCTCCATCGCTAATTGGGACGAGGGAGCAGGTCTGCAAAACTTCGGGCGTCTGCTCTGAAATTCTACGGCTGGTCGCCAAAAAAGTTTTATTTAGCCACCATAGAAACTCCAAGTCTTATATTACTCTCGGCCTTCACAATGCGTCTAAACTCAATCTGAATATTGAAAAGTCACGTCTTCTGGGATGTGCTGCTGTGTTGTTGGATAAATAAGTTCCGACGTTTCAGAGGATTCTAGTGCCGTCACCTCCAGTGTCACGCATTCCAAGATGATTACACTTCTTACATTGCGTGACTCTGGAGATGACGACATTACGCTCCTCCGAAACGTCGGTAACAAACTACCAATCAAAGCTGCGTAACATCGCAGAAGGTGTCTTTTACACCGCGGTGGAGGCCTGAAATCGTGCCATGAGAAAAACCTCTTGCAGTGTGTGTAATTTTGTGGCATACTATACGAGTGGAAAACCCTAATGCAATCCAAGTGCGGACTTCTGTGTGTGCATTGTTACTGATTGCCTCTGGTGCAGCGGCAGCCACAAGAACTGTAGGTTGCCGACACACAGGTGGTCAGGAATGGAAGTGACTTTTGCCAGCGTAGAGTCAGTTTCTGTTACCGATATGAAAACCGGAAGCTTAACCTTGGCTGATTGGAGCATTATTTTTTAGTCCTTGAAAAATGACGACCGTGACTTGAATTTCTCTAACTAAAATGAAAAATCATAAAGTAACCTTGCTGAATTTCATTTTTTCTTTTTATCTATGTTGACCGTCACTATTATGAAAATTCCAAACCTAAACTTGGTGCGATATAATGACAAATATTTAATGAAATATTATTTAATACAAAAGTTAATAAAATTTTATTTGCATCAGCTGTAGGCCTATATATATTTATATCGGCTTTCAAATCGAGTCGTCACCAGGCCTCTATATATAAAATATCATACATAGGAATGCAATGTAATATGCCGATTACATGAAAATATCTGGAGCTTCTTTCTTTCGTTTCTTATGCGTATAGTTGCATATAGTTGCGTATAGCTGCGTATAAGGTTGACAGCACGTTGCCCTTCCTTCTTGTGAATGTAATTATATGTAAGCGTCAAAGCACGCTTCTTTTCTGGTTTACGCACATAATTAGATGCAAGATTTTTCATAAGATCAAACATTGAATTTACATACGTGTCGTTTACACGTATAAATTTCGATTAAAAATAAAATACCACAGCAGCGCTGCAGTGTGATTAGAATTTATTATAATTCAGACAGGAGCCGAAAGGGTCTGAATAGAAACAACAGGTATAAAGCTTAGTTACAGAGTATATGTTCAAACAAGATTGGCAGTGTACGTATAAATGTAACATTTAGGCGCGTTCGCGTAACCATTTTTCCCGTGAAAAAGCAATAAGTATTACACATTCTAAGTGTGTGCCTGTAGCCTTAGTTATCCATCATGCTCCGTATTATATTGTCACATGTGTCCTGTCCGGCTGTACCATATTTTTCAACATTATCTCATAAACGGCATGATTTCCGGAAGTATACGTTTTGATTTTCTCTACGACTTTTGTCTGAAAAATTTTTCATTCTACATATAATTCAGCAAGATATTATCATAAATGTGGACAGGTCTTCATGTAAAGTACCCCTTATTCTTGTCACATTTTAATGAAACGTTAATTTCCTCGATAGATTTTTGAAGAATCCTCACATACCAAATTTCATTAAAATCCGTCCAGTGGGAGCCGAGTTGTTCCGTGCATACAGACGGGGAGACATAACGGAGCCAATGGTCAGTTTTCGCAATTTTGCCAACGAGCGTATAAAGGCTACATTTGTCTTTATATCTTCACGTGACGGTGGTTGGACAGTCTAATGGGGCGGCGAGGAAAGTAACTTATTTAATGTTGTTTTTGCGTTAAGAAACGTACGTGTAACCAGTTGCTCCCATTTATTACTCACTTGTTTCAGAGTGCGTAGATTTTGGGATTGCGTTGATGTAGAAGTGTGTACCAGTGTTGTCCTGTACGTAGCTACCTACATGTGTAAGCCTGTCGCCTACACTAAACTCCTTTATGTCCCAAACATGTTATGACAAGCCGCCAAAATCCAGTTCGCCATCTCCGTCGCGCCACCCGACCCCCCCCCCCCCCCCCCCCCCACACACACAAATATTTGTCATATAATAATCACTGATTCTTCGTCCTGTTTGTGTCGGTGACAAAGACGAGGCACTTTCAGTGTTCCACATGTTCGTGTCTGTGTGAATGAGGCCAGCCAAGTACACTTTACTGAATCCTTGGTGCACGCAGTCAATAAACTTACAGAAGATGTCATTTACACGAAAAGTGATGATGATGATGATGATGGTGATGATGATGATGATGATGTACTGAGTTCATTCCATCCCTTTTTTTTAACACTTTCCAAAGAAACCCCGGTTGTCATGGTGGTAGCCCCTTCGCCAATACATAATGTTTATAAATATCTTATTTTTTTAAACCTCTGTAACTTTGCGCAAATATCTAACTAGATTTATAACCAGAGCCGTATTAGTACATATTAATGCTTTCTTAAAATGGCAATGATTCGCTAAAGACCCAATTCGAACATCTACATGATTTCGTATTTTGACGTCAAGAGAATCTGTCCAGTTCACCAAAGAAATTTCTGCAACCAGCATAGCGCCGCCACAACATAAACAAGTTAAGGGTTGTGCTGAGGCAGTAAATGGTGGAATTGTGCGTTTTTCTATAATACCCGATAGCGAAGGATGTGCTGTATCCGAGTTTTGTAACTGGCACGTCTAGTAAGCAAGCGATAGCTTTATTAGAGCCTCCAGGACAAAGTGTGGCAAAGCCAAGACGGTAATGCCTGGCTTGAACTCAAAGTCTGCTACAAAATACAGAACACAAATAACTCGGATCAGATATTCTTCGTCTCTTTGTTCTGAATCCTAGAAAGAACAACTGAAGCTTACTCTCTTGTCTGCATCTGACTAACAAACAATTTGTGCACACACGCTTCACTCCGGACCTCAGTTGTCGGAAATCGGCTCCGGCTTCTTAATGGTCACGTTGTTGGCTAATGCCTATATAATTGGTACTCATTACAGTCGATTGAAGGGTGAGTGACTATAACCCTCAGATAGCCTGTTGTATCTACTGGCGACAATATTTAGGGTTAAGAGGGACGAGACTGCAGGGGACTGGAGTAGCTGGCGTAACGAGAAATTCTACGAGCTGTACTTCTCATCAAATGTTATTCGAGTGATCAAATCAAGAAGAATGAGATGTATTGGTCATGTGGCATGCATGGGAGAGGGTTGCACGATGGTTTTGGTGAGAAAATTGAGGGAAAGGGACGACTCGGAAGACCTAGGTGTAGATGGTAGGATAATATTAACATGGAACGCCATGAACGGGGAGGGGGAGGGAACTGATTGGATTATTTGGCTTCAGATACGGCAGGGGTGAAAAAATCGCAGGCGTCTGGACGCCGTGGCGACTGAATTCCATTACGGTAGGGCGTAATATTTGTGGGTCTTCCGTATAGAACTTAATGCATATTGCCTTCCTGGCATCTAGAATTTTGAGATGGCCTATGGATTTTTGGAAAATCTGTGCAACCCTAAGGTAGGGACCAGTGTTGGTTTCTTGTGAACACGGTAATGAATTTTCGGGTTCCATAAAATGCAGAGAATTTTTTGGACTAGCTGAGGAACGATCAGCTTTTCAAGAAGGACTCTGTTCCGTACAGTTGACTTGTGATATCTGGACCCCTACTTGCGACACAGGCTGTGACCTGGTTGTCCATCAACCTGAAAATTCTCTGATCACTGATTAACCCCCCGGGGGGGGGGGGGGGCAGAGCTGGGAGTGTTGTTGGCACTGCTGCGTTGTTAACAGCTGTTCTTCGTGACGTGTGCATGGGTTGTTTTTTCCATGTCTAATATTCAAATGTGTAATTGTTTAGACGTTTCTTTATCCAAATATCAGGAGTTGAATTCGGCGATAATACTTTGCACCAGCAGACTACGGTATAATGTGTTTAAAAGATACATGGCTTAAGTTTTAATAGCAGTACTTCCACAATTAGTGTCTCTAAAGGCAGTCACTGTTTGTAATTGTGCGAAGAATTTTCATACATTGAAATCCCCACATATTCTTACTTGTTGGCAGCCAATACTTTCCTGTCCAATCCAAACTAACTAACTAACTAACTAACTAACTAACTAACTAACTAACTAACTAACTAACTAACTAACTAACTAACTAACTAACTAACTAACTAACTAACTCCATGGAGCAGAGGCCTTCTTGAGAAGCTAACAGTTTCTCAGTTAGTCAAGAAATTCCCCGCATTTTATGGAACCCGAAGGTTCATTACCGCATTCAGAAGAGCCCGCCACCTGTCCCTATCCTGAGCCAGCTCAATCCAGTTCATGTCCTCCCATCCCACTTCCCGAATATCCATCTTAATATTACCCTCCCATCTACGCCTGGGTCTCCCAAGTGGTCGCCTTCCCTCGGGTCTCCCCACCAAAATCCGGTATGCACCTCTCTCCTCCCCCATACGTGCCACATGCCCCGCCCATCTCAGTCTTCTCGATTTGATTACCCGAATAATATTTGGTGATGAGTACAGGTCATTAAGTTCCTCGTTATGTAGTCTTCTCCAATCCCCTGTCGCCTCGTCCCTCTTAGGCCCAAATATCCTCCTCAGCACCCTATTCTCGAACACCCTCAGTCTTTGTTCCTCCCTCAGTGTGAGAGACCAAGTTTCGCATCCATACAGAACAACAGGTAAAATTATAGTTCTGTATACCCTAATCTTTGTGTTTTTGGATAGCAACCTGGAAGACAAAAGATTCTGCACCGAATGATAGCAAGCATTCCCCGACTTCAATCTGCTCTTAATTTCTTCATGAATGGAGTTTCGATTCGTTAGGGTTGCTCCCAAATATTTGAATTCCTCCACCCTTTCAAAGGATTTATTATCTATATTTATGTTGTGATTGTGTCGTGCATTCTGATTTCGAGACATGACCATGTACTTAGTTTTCTCAGCATTTACTTCTAGACCAATCTCCTTACTAGCAATAATTAAATCTTCTGCATTTTTCTTTATGCTATGTACGCTTCCGCCCAATATATTAACATCATCAGCATAAACCAGAAGCTGATGTGTACCATTCAATTTCAAGCCCTCCTGGTTTGCCTGAACCCTCCTAATGGCATATTCTAAAGCAAAGTTGAAAAGCAATGGCGACAGAGCATCTCCTTGTTTCAAGCCATTCTTAATAGGGAACGTGTCAGACAGATGTTTGCCTACCCGAACTCTGCTATATGTTTCACTTAGGCACATTTTTATTAACCTTACTAGTTTAATGGGGATACCGAACTCAATGAGAATATTATACAAGACCTCCCTCCTAACTGAATCATAGGCTTTCTTGAAGTCTATAAATAGCTGATGAACTGCCTCATTGTATTCCCATTTTTTCTCAAGTATTTGACGAATGCTGAATATATGATCAGTGGTTGACCTGTTACGTCGAAATCCACACTGATGATCCCCAATAATTTCCTCTGCATATGGAGTTAACCTTGACAAAAGGATGTTGGATAGAATTTTGTACGTAGTCGACAAAAGTGATATGCCTCAATAGTTATTGCAATGTGTCTTATCACCCTTCTTATAAATAGGCACAATGACCGACTCCTTCCATTCCTCAGGCAATTCCTCCTTATTCCAAATAGAAATAATAAGTTTATGGATTTCAGACCGAATAATCCTACCCCCTGCTTTAATCAATTCTGCTGGAATCTGATCAATACCTGGTGATTTGTGGCTTTTTAGTTTTCCAATAGCCATCTCAACCTCAAAGGCACTGGGCTCAGGCACTAGTGGCTCTGCTGTGTGTACTTCAATCTGCCTAACATCATTAACCCCGTGTATATTCAACAGCTGGGAGAAATGATTCCTCCACCTAGCCAAAATACTGTGGGAGTCTGCAACCAGGTCACCCTTCTCATCCTTTACTACATTACTTCTAGGCTGGTACCCCCTCTTAAACTCATTGATACCCCTATACAAGTCTCTTATATTCTTGTTCTTACTGTTTGTTTCAATTTCATTAATTTTAGCTTTCAGATATTCCTTCTTTTTGTGCCTGAAATGTCTACTAGCTTCACGTCTTACGTTGTGCAGATTATCTCCATTATTTTGGTTTGGATTCTGTAACCACTGAATTTTAGCCTGCTTCCTTTTATCTAAAAATTCTGCACATTCTGCATCAAACCATGGTTTATGCTGCTTCTGTTCGTGTAGACCTAGACTCTCTTGAGCCGAGATTTTGATATTCTCTTTAATGATTTCCCAAGCCCTATTCATGTCCTCACTAACATTTAAGTTTTCCAGGGCTGCAAACCTGCTTGAGATCTTAAGCTGATACTGTTTCCTAGCCTCTAGTTCACTCAGCTTCTTGAGATTAAATCTCTCTTCATCAAACTTCTGTGCTGCTTGTTTACTTACTGCCAGTCTTTCCCTAACTTTCGCAACCACCAGATAGTGATCAGTATCACAGTCAGCTCCCCTGAAAGATCGCACATCGAGTATACTGGAATGCCGTCTCCTATCTATCAATATGTGATCGATCTGATTGTGAGTCTTCCCATCAGGAGAGGTCCAGGTGTATTTATGAATATTTCGGTGCGGAAACATAGTGCTCTTAACAACTAGATTCTTTGATGTGGCAAAGTTTACTGCTCTGACACCATTATTGTTGCTATCCTGATGCAAACTCTCATTCCCAATAGTCGGTTTGAAAATATCCTCTCTCCCCACTTTTGCATTAAAATCTCCTAACAGAATTTTCATATGGTGCTTAGGAAAATGATCAAAAACCCCTTCTAATTCCTCATAGAAGCTGTCCTTTGAATCATCACCCTTCTCTTCTGTTGGTGCATGCGCATTCAGAACAATGATATTACACCAGCGGCCTCTCAGCACTATGTATGACATCCTAGCACTAACAAACTCCACTCTCTTGATTGCTGATACCATTCTCTGGTGCACAAAGAAACCTGTTCGCAATTGATGATTTTCCTGCCCTTTGCCATAGAAAAAAGTATACTCCCCGGCTCTTACAGTCCCTTCTTTGTCCCACCTAACCTCCTGTACACCCACTAAATCTAACTTGTACTTAGCTAATTCCCTGGCCACTGTCATAAGTGACCCTGACCTATACATGCTCCTCACATTCCATGTTCCAAAACTCATATCCTTT
>BLKM01000118.1:136948-298181 GCA_013340265.1 Coptotermes formosanus
AACTCACTTAGATGAGCACTAAGTGAGTTCGAAACATGTAGGGCTGCTTTTATAATGTTTTAGTGTTAATGTGTGCATGAGTTAGTCTCTAGCAACGTTACCAATGTATAAAATTCGTGGCGCCCCCAGCTGTTGGCATCCTAGGTTAAAGCCTATTTTGTGTAGCGGGCAGCCCCCGCCCTGGCCTTCAAGGTACGTCAATTCAATTACTAAAATGCACTAAAACCGTAGCATACCCTCTTACTCCGCTTCATCAGTCTGTTTTTCTTGACTCATTTTCCCACATCTTACTCAAGCGATATTTGGATTTACGAGATCCAGAGTAGGTGATTTTATTGTTAACATAAAAAGTGGTAAATAAAATATTTAATTGACCATTACCTTCCATTCCCGAAGAAAACTTGTGGACGATTTGAAGTTACACTGCATTAAAACACCACACTTTTTTACAATACTGAAGTATGGTTCAGACTGAGTACAGGGTTATCACTTACAAAACGGTACATAAAACACAAAAATCTCATAAACATGGTCACAAGACAAAACTAAAACACACGTCCACAACACGACGTTACCTTCAACTAATGACACTGCACGGACGACACTTACTCTCCCCCTCCCTCCCTCCCTCCCACCGTTCCACCCACCCCAACCCCTAACTACACCCTAAGTCGACTTGCTTACCGTCGATATTTTACTTTCTATGCAGCACAAAGATTAGGGGATCAGGATTTTACCAGACCTTACGGTGACACATTAACCCGTGACTATGTAAGGGATGAAGCAATATTTCTCTCGGACTGTACATTAATATCAAACACGATAAGAAACTCAGGTGTATGTATAATTTTCTCATACCGTGTGGCAGTATTTCTTACAGTTTTGTCACCATTTCTTTTTATTACTTCGATAAATGGGACGTACAATTACATCGCGTAGATTACCAACCGACGCTAACTTCACCGCTACCTGCAGCTCCACTGGGGCTGTTATTAAGTATAATAATAACGGGGATGATAACGATGATGATGATAATCTTTATGAAGAGCAATGGCCAAACACGGGAAGTATTATCGTCATTTCAACGTACAAAACGACACGTTCATAGAACCAAGGCAGCAGGTGCGCTGCACACCCGCAATTTTTATTGGGGGCTGGGGGCTGACCTTGAGGCTATACATAATTCATGTTTGATTATAAAAACTGTGTTACAAAAACCATGCTGTAAGTACACCATAACACTGCAGCTGCATTTATATACATACGAATATAACTACGTGTTCCATGATTCAGTCACAGCGTCCTGTCTTTTCTTCTTTAATATTATCAATTTACTTTTCAAAATTCTAATGTACTGGTCATCAGCCGATTTCAGTGGCTGATTTCGGCTGAAGGGGAAATCACGTAAAAATTTTGATATCATACTAGCTACAGAATGTGTTTTTTTAAATTTTGGTTTCGGGGTGTTTGAGGGGGTTGCAGCCCAGCAGGGGGGGGGGGGCCGTCCATAGGTGCGCCCCGGCAAGGCTATAAAAGGTCTTAGAGACATTCTCACTCTACCTTATAAACAAATACCACTGCTTCGTGAATATTTCCCTCCCACCCTCCCTCACTCGACACATGTAGTATATACGCAGTCAACTACCCGATTCACCGCAGTTTCTGGCAGTAAATCGAAATAAAGTATAATACGGAATTTCTGCTCACAAATTTTGATGGGCGCAGAGGGTGGCGCTATACCTGAGTTGACTGTACATACACACACGCACACACACACACACATAAAGTGTTGCACTAATTCTTCGGCGTAGCAATGACGAGGAAATTTCAGAGCGTGCCATAGCTTAGCAATGGACTCGGATTTTCCAGTGTGTGACACGTACATAATTCCTTTAGACAGTCTAAGTAAAGCACGTGTCGGCCAGAAGAGCACCTGTCAACTTACATCATGTCACCAAACAGTTTCTAGTTACCACCTCTGCACAAATATGTGACAACCGTACGGAACATGAACCCCATTTCAGGCTACCATTCTTTTTGTGAGCACCGCAGAATGGCCTAGCCCAATTCGAGAAACAGAAGAATGGCAAATGCCCAACCAGAAATGTCAGCTTCTGATACCTGATGCTCTGTAAATTGATCATTAACATAACTTTTAAAATCATCAGGAACTCCCCCAGTTACCTTCAAAATGTTTCACAGGTTTATGAATAGGACGCTCATAAAATTCGGTTTGTGCAAGACTCGGGGACTTCACACCCCACTTGTCCATATCATACAAACAGTCCGTTTGCTACTCATCCAGTGCAACAAATGACCAAACCAAACTACAGTCACACAAATCTGTCCATTTTTAAAATCCTGTACTGATTCATAATGTAACAGACTGCACCTTCTGATAGTACTAAACTGAAAACACTGAGACATGTACAAGATGTTAAATACATTTACCATCCACATGTGCGTACCTTGCTGGTTACAGTAGTGATAGGATGTAACATAATGCTGTAAACATTCACATTAGACTGTACACCATCTCACCCTCGTGCAGTAGTCTCATCATGTCACTGCTCTCCCCAAGTTGCCACAACTGAAGATGGCTTGTTTCCTTCTGAGATGTTAGCTGGGTTGAATGGTTAATTGTTTTCAATTAGGGTTCAGGTAATAAAAGCTTTTATAGTTCATCACAAGGACTTGAATCCTTGAATTTTACCAAAGGAAGTATCAACTTGTAATAACCAATGTCCATTCTGTTGTATTTTATGGCTGCTGCATTATACATTTTACAATTTTAACATTCTAATATTGTACACAAGAGATTAATGTACTGTAGTATTTATTCCTTTGTACTTTATCACGCTGAACATGGCCATTTGTCCAAACATGTAAGAGGTTACAAGCTTACGTATGACTTTTAATTTCTGTTATGTGCATGTGGTGATATGTATATATGAATGCACAGAATGAATGATATCCAATTAGATTACTTGACTTTTCCATTAATTTTGGATGTGACTCAACACCACATCGCAGAAGAATACAACTACATCCCTGCAAAAGCCTAAAAACTTGAATACTAGCCTGACTTCTCACATCATGTTTATGTGTCATGTATCATCCTGCATTCTCCAGTCACTTCATGTCCCCTGCACACAACCACTTCCTGTCGTACTCCTTTACAAGCACTCAAAATTAATACTCTCCTACCAGAGTAAGAAAGCACACTCCACAACTACATAACACAACTGATAACACAATTTCTTTATATACCTTACTTGTTAAGGGTTATAAAAATTCCCATATTTATGTATGCATGTACGAACATAGTGATCACATGTTTTTTGGTCACTGTAAGTTACCAAGTCCAGTCCATCCGTCACCCAATCAAAAGATCAATATTATGATCCCCGACTACCAGAACACCAGTACAAACCCAATCTCCAAAAGCTGTAACCATGAAGACAAAGAGTCCAAAAAATTGTGACGTATCAACGAACCAATTACCTCCAGAGTAAGTCATATTTTTTCAGGTCTCACAAGAACTGTTACAATTTTTCTTCAATAGAATTCTTTATGTTTACTCAAGTTTAGGTTTTGAAACTACAATGACCACAAAGCACCCAGTCTGCTGCCCAGTTTAGGTTGTGTGGCTTCTCTGACAATATGCGCACTGTCACTGCACACAGCAGAACTCCATCCAATCCCTTCACCAAAATGGGTAGCTGAGGCAAGTACAGCATCTTCAAAAAAATATACTTTTATACTAGGTAGAACAGTTGTTAAACAGAGTGTAAACAGTCACATAAAATGTCATTTATGTGTACACGAGCTACATGTATGCTGCACAGGAATGAGGTTTATAAAAAAAATACAGAGTGGTGCAAAAGTCAGTTGACACTACTGAAGTGACTTCTGCGCCACTGTGTATATGTACACACAGACATAACCACCAAAAACACACACTTTGAAAATAAACTGGCCTATAAGAAAATTCATTTATTACAAAAGTGTCATACAAATGATCAGGAGTCATTCACTAATCATTCATTAATTCCTCATGAACTTTTGAATGAACGTGGCTTGAAACTGATGTTATAGGGTCTGACTTAAATTCATCATTCGCCAAAAGACTCTTAAAGAGAGTGATGTCTCGCAACCTGAAAAGAACACACAATAATTCACAAACAACTCACAAAAAAACTACAACTGACAATGTGGACTTCTAGGTTATGAATGTTCTAACCTTGTAGTGAGTCTTCTACCTTGAAAACAGCAGCAGTGAAACACCGGTGTCCATCTACCAGACTACACTAGTCCCTCCATATAAAAATTATCAGTTTGTGAATTTTGGTTATGTGAGATGAACAAATTAATATATGATTTTCACTTATAAAAGCTCCTGCCTCTCACAAACCAATCGCTACTCCTAGTGGCTCTTCTCAGTTGAAGTTGGCTCTCAATTGTGTTGAATGCATAGAACATCATGGCATCCATGAATGGTCTGCACATAACCATCAGCAGCACAGCATCTCGCACCATTCTCATAGCTTTGATGTGACGTTCACTCTTCTCAGTGTACATCACTTTGCACTGATTAAATAAATCCTAAGGGATTCTTGTGTATTACATATATATTAAGGAGACTATATCTAAGGTTTATGCATTCTCAATACAGATTTAATGTTGCAACTACTGTGCAAATGAGAACTGGAATGTAGACCAGGATAAGGTTCAACTGTCAACACATGATGGACTTTGGGTTATGTATATAGAGTCATATCTACAGACACATTACTCTGAAGTTATTCATACTGTAAGTAACTTACAATCCTGTTGTGCTGTACATACACCCTGTCTTCGTTTTATGCCATTTGTCTTACGCCTTTTGGCTTTAATGTCCTTTGTCAATTTACACCACTTCTTAATTTGCACCCTCTCATTTTCAGTTTAATACTCTTTGGCTGGGTGTGTTCTATCATGCTTACCCCTTACTTCTGGTGGGGACACCATTTTTGGTTTATGCCAACCTTTTCAAGCATGCAACTAGTGCATAAAACAAGGACTGGGTGTATCTGCACATTACAAACCCAGAAGTACAGAAAATATGACAACTAGTTGGAATTAAAAATGACTAAACCACAGGCTTCACCAATGGGAACAGGGATTCAATTCTTAGCTGGGGCAAAGATTTTTCTCTTCTTTACCATGTCCACATTGGCCGTGGGGCCCGCTCTGTGTGTGTGTGTGTGTACCACAGACTATTCAACCAGCCGTAAAGCAGCTGGGGCCTGACACTGACCAGTCAGTTGTACTTAGTGCCAAGCTTAGGAACGCATGGAGCCTACCCAATGCATTCATAGCAAAATGTTTGATCAGGTACAGGGACAACTCTACAGTTTTCACATTCAGCTAAGATGGTATCAACTATAACAAAAAAAAACTCTGCATTATTATGAACTCCCTGTGTAATAGAGCAGCACAAAAAATGAAAGGGCACACAACTTGAACAACAATTCTATTAAAATTTTGAATACCCACAATTTAAACAGGGCCACAGAAACCCAAAATTAAATTGCTGCAAACAATAAAGAGAAGTGTGTGAGATGAGTTCTGAACATATCTCTAAACGTAGCAACAGCCAAAATAAAACAATTAACACATATGATGCCTTGCTAACTGTGAGGATTCTTCCTTATTTAAAACACACCAAAACCATTATTTTATTAAAAGTGGGAATCAGGGGAACTGGAGCTATGCTTACACAGACACTAAGTTGCCTGCTCCAACAATAAACACAAAAAATATATAACATTTTTAAAAATAAATTAGACCCATGCTACAAAACATGTCACAAGAAGACACTCTGCAGAGGTTATCTGGCAGCTACAAAATTTGGATGTCATTACAGCTCCACCCCCCATAAATGTGCATGTCTTGGCGTTGAAACCACCAATTCCTATCGCACATAAATATATAAATTATTTTGGTTTGCAGAACTGAATACAAATTGAAAACTTAAAACATGTAAAACCTGTGATTCTCAAAGGGAAAATGTTCAATCATTACTTCTTGATCATTCAACTTACATGACTTTATTCCTGTACTTTGCTTTAGGAACACCTCTTTGCTTTGAAACAAGTTTTCGTTTGGAAACAGAATTCTTCTCAGCTAGTGCAGTGCTTAAATCAAGTGATGGCAGTTTATCTGATAAGTTCAGGGATTCAAATCTTTCTGACTGTGGCTGAGTCACTACTTTAAGTGGACTCTTCTTCACCTTTTTCTGCTTCTTCCCACCTTTTTTTCTCAGCTGATATGCTGCCTCCAGCTCTGCAAATAAACCACCAAAAACAATGCTCTGTGAAACACCATATCATGCCATCTGATCTAATATAACGACAAGCACATAACAGATTACAAATTCTAACTACCCGACTCATTAAAAATTCCCTATCATAAAATCTTAAGGGTCATAACCACATTCCAAACAGCCACTGCCTCAGACTGGCAAGTTGAGTTCATATTTTCACAATACAATTCTTCAATACAATTTTTAATACTTCTAACCTCAGAAGCTGCCTTCTGCTACGACAGTTCCAATAAAAATACTGCACGCATTCCTTGTTCCCCATGCATTCTACGTGCCTTCCAACTCACTGATCATGTTCTAACGTTTATTTCCTGTGCAGCGCACTCTTTCAGCATACATGTGGTGCGGCCAGCCAAGTACTGCAATACTTCAAAGCAGGGCTGTGGAGTCAGAGTCAGAAGGAACTCTGAATGGAGTCAGAGTCAGTGAAAATGTACCGACTCTGACTCTGACCTTGATACAAAATCTTAAAATAGATACTAGCTACAATAACAATTAGACTTATACTTAAATATAGGTTATAAGTCTAAAAAGTAGCCTGATGATTCACGTGGTGGTGATGAAATGTCTTATGACACCATTTACCATTTTAGTAGGTTTACCATTATTAATACATATTGAGCTTTTATGCACGAGTCCACATCGGAGGTTTTGTGTACCGACTCCACAGCTGCTGCCACACTAGAATTATGTCCACTGTTCTATACAGACTTTCATCATGACTTTGTTATGACTTTATAAAAACTGACCCTAAACAGATCACTGTTACTTTGAAAGGATGAAGTTCCAGTTACAATAACATGCCATTTAAAACTGAAGTTTTCTGTGCTTTGAGACAGAGATGTCTATGAGTCAGATGGAAGTTCAACAAACTACTAAAGTATATAAAACTGATTGTGGCCACAACATCAACAAACAGTACACAGTTGTTTCAACATGAATACACAAAACATTTTTACACGGATAGCTGTGAGCCATGGCAAAATATGTTAATTTACTTATACCTTCTGCATGATATTAGATTTAAAATACTACAGTACAACTGCTACAATGTTAAGTTAAAATTCTGTCCAGCTATGTATTTACTGCAGCAGCGACAGTTCATTTGGCTAATACTAACAGTCTACATATAACCCAAATACAATAGCCTTCAAATGAACACAATAATCTTGCAGAAAAGAGCTACAACAAAAATGATACAGAAATGTAATGAGCAAGTGCAAGGAGAAAAAAAAAACAATGATTACAATAGTGTGAAACACAACAGGCTGCACATAATACAACATACTGCAAATGGTTCTGTATATAGCAAAATCAATTGCAAGACAGCAATGTTACAAGTGTAAAAAAAATGTGTTAAATATACGCTGCGATGTGGACAATTGGTATTATCAAATAATAATACAGAACAGGTATGACAGTCATGGGGCTAACACACCATAAAGTTACTGCACAGGTGAATAATCCAGGATAAGATGAACGGCACCTAAAATAGAAAATATACAGAAGGTATAGTGTGGCTGCCTTTTATGTGAGCGTTGTGCATGTCCCCAGCTTATGTTCAAGGCTTGCGACAAATATTTGTTTAATTTATTGGACTTGTGTTACTTCAAATTTTTGTGTGTTAAGTGAGACTTTATTAATATTTTTATATGACCCTGTTTCAAAGTCACATCTTTTAAATTTGCATAAAATGTGACAGCACTGTAATTTGCAACAATAAGAAGACTGATGCTATTACTTAGAGATCCAGCCATCCACCAACACAGGCTTCTGGTGATATTTTCAGCTGCCAGTTCTAACACATTTCTTTTATTCCCTTTCCAAGTCTATGTTGACAATAAATACTAATAAAGGAAAAACAATGAAATTTATTCTTAGTTCAGAAGTATGAATGCAACTCAAGGACAGAGTGGGTGTTAACAGCAAAATCATACGCATCAGAGCGCACGTGCTGCAGCATTTCCCTTCAAGTTACAGGTCCAGAGCAGACACTGCTTTGGTGTTCATGAGGAGCATGCTGTCTTGTCATTTACAATGTCCACATACAAGAGGAAGAAGCTCGTGAACTCCAGTGTGCATGCATCTTATACCAGAATGTACTTTATTTGTAACTAAGGAACACACTACACAAAAGAATACACATTAGACATGCTACACAACTTTATATCCGAGACCAACTAGTTTTCTATCGTCTTACTTCTTAGGAATGCTTCATGGCGAAGTCTCTTTTTTTCTTTCTTTGATATAACACTTCCTGCGCAAAGCGATTTCTTTGATGTCACACTTCTAACGTCAGAATCCTTCAACGACTGTTTCAAATTATCAACAGAAATATCGATCCCAGCAAAGGGATTTTCCGGAACAGATAATAATGTGACAATTTCTGGTGAATGCTTTTTACTTGTGCCATAATTCTCAGGAGCTGTAGCCGATGCATCGTTTGCTGACTTCACTTTCGATAGATGATATTTTTGCCTCTCTCTTCTCAACTTCCCCATTCTCTGTAAAATAATACCACGTTGGCACAAGGCCAGTTTACAGTCAATACGTAACGCTCACCTACGACTGCAAAAATTTGAAAAAACTGTCCGAACTGAGACATAAAAACTAACCTATACTTCACATTGTCATTCTAATCCAAAGTATTTACGTCCATGTTACTATACGTTACTATACAAAAAATCTAGTTACACAAAGAATTACTTTGAAGGTATTCTGCATACATTTAGAAGTCTGCTGAATCGCGTTTGATAAAAATCGGGAATGCGTAACTCCACCACTTCAGTCCAGACTGGCTGGTTAACTATTCAATCTTGTCAGGCTTCACAACCTACACATACAGAGTCTATAAACCCTCCATATAGTAACATCTCTTATACAAAACATAAATCTCAATCACGACAGTAACGTAAATTTAACGTACATATCTGTCTACAACACAGCCACATACGCGCTAGCCACCACCATCTTACACTTTTAAATTGGTTGGTGCTACTGTGCTAAGATTGGAAATTCCGTGGAAACGTAAAACCACATCGCCATAAGCGGCGTTGCCGCGAGTTACTGTAGCCGGCGCGGCTCAGTGGATGGGAACACATTAACCTCCTGCTTTATCATACCCTACCCTCGACCCCCAAACCAATCATAATAGCACTACAAAAATTTTCTGCTTCCACATTATTACAAACCAACTAAATACACTTATTAGGCAACATACCTTATTATTTTACATTACAATTTCTCCGACATATTTCTGCTCACATCCAAATATCACGCAAAATAAGGCACATTTATCGCTTCATACGTTTGTTCAGTTGTTTTGTCATAGCGACACAATGCACAGAAAATGTGGAATATTATGATTCAAAATTACAGTCTTCCCAGTTATGGGACCATGTAGTCTGACTGGTGGGTACTGAGGTTTCGGTCAGGACGTATTGCCTCCATCTACTGACAACCTGTGAAGACAGACCCAGAATGATCCTCCAAAAGATTTGGAATCATGTACCAGACTATATACAGTCCTAACCCAGACCACATTATGATTCCTCACCTCAAATCATGTATTAAAAACAATCAAGAACATCTGAAGCATGGATGAAAATGTCACCTTACGAAAACTGAATCACAGAATAGCAGTATGTTTCTTACTGACCCAGTATTTAATATTACATACTTTTTCCACCAACTGTGTACACCATGTTTCCTACTTCTTCTCTCAAACAAACTAAAGATACAAGATATAAAATAAGATCTGCACTCTTTTGTGGTATTAAGCAGCATCAAGTGGTAATCCTTTACTGACATTTCAGGAAAACATACTGGTCCGATCTCAACATCATGACAGAAGCCTGAAATCAAAGCACTAAAATATTTCCTGCTTACAGACATCCTCAGTATAAATACACATTTTACGGTCAGGACCATATATGATAAATTTCAAAGTTCTACTAAAATGATATCGCAAGGACGATCACACACTCAAAACCACTCTTGATGTTGAACGCTCTTGAAGTACAAACAACTGTCTCCATTATACACAATTCCACCACATGAAATAAATTAAATACATACACCATAACTGTAATAATAGGAATAAAGAACTTAATTTCTGATGGTGATATTTTCTTCACAGTACACACAACACCAATACACTACAGTTGCAACACTGCCCAGTGTTACACTACAGTCAAAACACAAAACAACAACACAAAGTGTAATACAAAACACAAATTCAAGAAGCATAGCACATGTACATAAATAGCATATATGATAATGTACAGATTATGAAAAATGTCCACTGAGGTTCTGTATGTCACAGTCATAAAGTTAAATGACAACATAAAACTCAGCTGAATGATTTCAATGAAGTATCATTATTTTTCAACATATTCCCACAGTACACTAATGACAGTTGTCTCATCTAGGCACAGTTTCTGTACTTATTGCTCAGAAAGGTCCAACTTTTTACCTTATCAACAGCATTTCTCCAGTGCTCCAAGTGCTTACTTGTACTGCTGATTCAGCAATCAAAACCCATGGCACAGTCAGAATTTCACATGATGCTGCTGCAGCTTTCAAATTCCTTGACAAACACAACTGTTGACAGACATCTGCTTCCCAATTTACCTGCAGTTAATGTCAGAATGATAAAAATTTCCTTCACAGTTGAGTATGATGACAAACCACTGACACATGTAACACCATTCATGATAATATTATATGTAATTCAACTTCACAGCACAATTGTCCTTACCTACTTTGACCAGAATGATGGTAACTACTCATAACTTGTGCAGCACAGCTCACTTTCATCATACTCTGTCAACCAGGGGATCAAGTGTCTGTGCATCACACTGGTCAGCAGGTGATTAAGCACATTCCATTTGTCAATTTCATACAGCTTCACTATGTCATCCCATTTGGCAGTACCAGTATGTCACTCGCCATTTACAGTAACCTCACTCCCAAGATTCAGTGCACTGTAGGGCATGCCCAGTCCCTCTGCCCACAGCTGTGTAAAAATGAAACCCGAAAATACAGAAATAAAGCTGTCATTCAATGGTTAATGTCCCTACGTTACACTTCAATGCAAGTTGAACTCCATTTGTGACACAAACTACTCATTGTGTGCTGTGTTGTTTCGAACATATTGGTGAAACACAAAAATTTCCTCCTACTCCAACATCAAACAGCCAATAAAACATTGGCAATGAATAAATTTGTCTTCAAGTTAATAAACTGTGTGAAAATTAATGTATAACATGCACAAGGTCATATATGAGTAACAGATATCAGAGAGTATCACTAAACAAAAATAGTAATAAATATTCTTCATATTGGGAATTAATCTGTCATGGAGTACCTCAAGCCTCAATATTGGGACCATTGTTCGTTCTTTTGTATATTAATGATCTCCCTAAAGTTATTTCTGATATATCTAAACCTATATTACATGCTGATGATACTAGCATTGTCATTTTTGACAAGGTCTCGGAAAAGTTTAAATTTAAAATTAATACCGCTTTTGATAGAATAAATAAATGGTTTCAAAGTAATTTCTTGTCCCTACATTTTGAGAAAACTAAATTTTTACAGTTCTTAACAAAAAACAGTCATGAAATTGACATACAAGTAAGTTATGATAACAATAAAATTGATAACACCCATAATATCAAATTTTTAGGATTAATAGTAGATACTTCCTTGTCTTGGAAGAATCATATCGACCAACTAGTATGTAAACTAAATAAATCTGTTACTTAATAAGATCTATTAAACCATTTTTGTCTTTGGAAATATTAAAGATGGTCTACTTTTCATATGTCCATTCCTTACTGACATATGGTATAATCTTTGGGGAAATTCAACTCATTCTAAAGTTATACTCAAAATTCAGAAACAAATAATTAGATTTATGACTGATTCTGGTAGCAGACACTCATGTCGTGCCTTGTTTAAGGCTTTGGATATATTACCTTTGCAGTCGCAGTACATTTACTCTATCTCAGTGTTCGTTGTGATGAATAGAGATTTATTTATATCAAATTATGATATACATAATATTTGAACAAGACAAATACATAATTTACATATGCCTGCATCGAAACTATTGTTATTCCAAAAGGGAGTTTATTATTCAGGAAGTAAGATACTTAATCATCTTCCATCTTTTATTAAGAATTTGGCTAGTAATGTGAAGATTTTTACAACAACCTTGAAAAATTCCCTTATGACTACTTCATTCTACACTGTTCATGAATTTTTTAATGGACAATGTAACTGACTTGTTATTACATTTTAATTCATTATTTTTGCACACTACAGATAGTATATTTGATTTGCTATTGCATTACATTTTAATTTTTTTCTTACCATACTATTTATTGATATATTGTTATGTTTGTGATATGTGTATGTGGTACAGTGACTATATTTAAGTCATTTTAGTCTTTACTGTATATGTATCATATTTGTGTTTCTTACATTGTACTTGTGTTTAAGTTTTTTATGCATGTTTCTTTTATGAAGGTTGCATGTTTTCTGTATTACTTGACTGATTCTATATCCTATGGTTTCTTGTTAACTGTTGTGGATCATATGAAATGTGAATGAATAAATAAAATAAAACAAGAAAACAACATACATGGTTCCCACAAGTTACTCTTATGTGATATTATCTTCAGCTCACAACAGAAAGTTTTATGAACACTGAAATACGATTTTGTCATAGCATGAACATCAATAATCACTAAATTATGCTTACCGTTGAGGCTGTTACGAAACCTCAAGAAAGTAAAATCACAACTTGTGTTGCTGTTTAATACCCTTTGGCATAGCACACCTTCTTCATTCTAATGGCGATATTATTAAACAAAATAGTAATCATACATCTTTGTGAACGAAATGATCACTACGGGCCAGCAATTATCTTCACACACTTGCTGTTTCAGATTAATCACACATTACATTTCATCAATACCGAAATATTATTACTAAATACAACTTTCACACATCTGCAATGACGATAACATCCTCTTACGCTGTGTTAACAATAACCTGCAACAACCTTAAAGATTCTGAAATGTAAAAATTCCCGCACCAAAATCTGAAACTTCAAATAAAATACTTTATTGCTGAACTACTATACCCACATCCCACCGAGTGGCACCACAGCTTTAATCACAGGTCATCTGTTCCAGTACCTGTAGTTGGGACTGTCACAACAGAGAGCCCCTTACACGCCAGAGATACGGTCTAGGCAACGGTACATGACGGGCAATGTGAGTGGACAGAGGACGCCATGGATTACACCTTTATGAGCACCAGCAAAAGTTTACAATCCTGGGATGTCAGAATCCTAGGGACACAAAATGTGCCTTTCACAGTAATCTAGAGATCTGAACAGCAAGCTACCTGGCCTCGATGCTGTCCCGCACAGTCGGTAATCAACTACCAACAACCGCCGAGCTACGTCCCAGTCGAACGGTCGCCTCAACTGCCACACGGCGGAAGCCTGAAATCAGCAACTTTCTCTTAATTTGTCACGTACCTTTCATCTACATTTATTATGATACAACCTCTGCTTCAAATAGGACAGTTCTTTCTTTAAGTGACAATGAGGTAACCTGCATCACAACGGGAAAATCCGTCAGATCTTCGCTCTTCTGGGATGTTACGCAGCGTTGCCGTGTAGTTAGTTACCAACGATTCGGAGCAACCCATCAGTCACATCTTCACGGGCTGAGCAATCCATGATCAAGCTGACACTTGATGAACAGCTTGAAAAGACCAATAGGTTGTTCTGAAACGTTGGTAAGTAACCATAAATGAAGGCTGCGTAACATCCCAAAAGAGCTAAGGTTACATTTATACCGCGGCTGACGTCTGAAATCACGCACAGGACGATTATTATTATGTCGGGGAAATATATAGTTTACAGATTGGTGCAATTGGTCCGTAGCCTCGATTAGTGTAATCGGTGTAGTTACTGCCATCACGTAAAGTAGGAATCTAAAATGGTAGTTTTTAAAACTGTGTGCGTGTTTTTGCATGGAAGACAGTTGTTAAATATGGGACTTTATGTTATTCATGGAAGAACGTAAATTATCGAACACTTGGGAATAAGTGAGGCTCTTTATGCGGTTCAGTGTTTGTTGTGGGCATC
Organism: Coptotermes formosanus; assembly: GCA_013340265.1. Taxonomy (NCBI): domain Eukaryota; kingdom Metazoa; phylum Arthropoda; class Insecta; order Blattodea; family Rhinotermitidae; genus Coptotermes; species Coptotermes formosanus. Next base: position 151,486 of record BLKM01000118.1, read on the forward strand.
TGTGTTTTGATGTTGTACGATTATGATGGACGAACAATTATTTGTTTTCCTCTCTACTGACCGTTTTCTGATACAGCGTAGTACAGGTGAAACTGTATATACATAGCAACTTTGTAAAATGTTGTGTAAGTGTTGAAAACGATCATGGAAAAGCACGCCTCTTGTGAAAGTGGTACTCGTACACTTCAGATTGTAGAACGTAAAATGTCGTCAAAACTCTGTTTGTTGGAAGCTGACATGGGAAAGTCATCTTATGAAGTTGAAGAGATTGTATCCAAAGTTATTGCAGGGTCTAATGTCAGTTGTGATGATGTAGTAAAAGAAGAATATGAAATTTGTGATACAAATGGCTTTTCAAGCACTGTGTTATGTGCTGAAGAAATTGATAAATGGGTGCCCTTGGAGTATGTAAAGGTTGAGCTAACAGACGAAAACAGTGAAGCAGATGTTCAAAAACTTGGGACAAGACAAGAGGAGATTAGTTGTAAAAACATAAAATCTCGTACTATTGAAAATAAAAATAGGCCGGTCACTTCGAACGAAAAGGCTGTAAATAATACAAATCAAGGATGTCCAGAATTAGTTGAGGATAGTGCTAGAAGTGAGGTTAAAGAAGAGAAGATTGCTGTCCCAGAGAAACAGAAGTCTACTGAAAATAATGGAAATTCAGACAGTAGGTAAGAGCAACTAGTGTATAAAGTATTTATTATATGTAGTGTTTTTTGCCATGGGTGGTAAATCAGAAGAAAAACTTAGTGTTGGGCTACAGTTGTGCCTTTATGTGTTTCAGCTGTGAGTAAAACCCAGACACTGATATTTTAAATAGGATGGAATGACTTTATTAGGGTCCTACAAAGAAATCTCACGGCTCAAACTATTCTACATTGGCCACAAGCTGTAAAGTGTCTCTATGCAGCATACTTCTCTGTGTTATTCCCTTCTGGTCGTCTGTTATTCAGTTTATAGGAATCTTGGTAGTGATAACCATATGATGATCGTTGGTAGAAAAGGGTGCTTTGGTCTAGTTGATACTGGCAGTTTAGGGCTGGAGGGAAATACAACAGTTGTAGAAAAAGGGAACAGAATTCTCAAGTTCCATGGCCTTAATATGCTAACCCAAATCAAAATATGGGCATGGTTAGAAATATGTCATTGACTAATGTGGCAGAAATGAATACCGGGACAAGTAATGGTTAACATGCAGGTCACAGGATGAAGTGCATCATGTTTGTACTATATCTGCCATATTTTTTTGTTTCTAATCACAGTTCCACGTGTTGGGTAGACTTTAGCGATTAGGCCATATGGAGGAATGAAAGTCCTGATGTTCTGGCAAATGTTGCAGTTGACATGTCAAAGGTGGAATGAATTTGGGGGTTATAGCATATGGCAGTGGGTGTTGTGTGGAAGGTGACAGCTGATTTGTTGTGTAGCGGACAGCAGTGCTAGCCAATAGAGATGCTTTGACTCGGTAATAAAAAAAAAAGGTATAATGGAAAACTTTTTTTTCCCCCCCCTAACTTCTGAGTCGTTACAGGGATGTGAGGAAATCATTTTTGTAAAAAGTGTGAGTTGTGTTAAAGTTTTTAGGTATTTAGTATGCATATGCATAAAACAGGATTCCAAATAATGACACCATGTTCGTGTGTATCTGCCACATTTGTATATACGTAATCTGCTCGCATTTTGTAACCGTTCAGAAGTCCATTTGATTCTTTATCTGTTTTTGTGTGTTTTCTACTTTATGATAAGGCATGATATTTGATATTATTGAGCAGTTTCATGTAGAACCAATGTCCATTTGATTCTTTATCTGTTTTTGTGTGTGTTTTCTACTTTATGATAAGGCATGATATTTGATATTATTGAGCAGTTTCATGTAGAACCAATTTGATCCAACATGTTTATCTAATTAAATATACACAAACTTAAAAACTGTTTCAGGAAAAAGATATAAATATTGAAGGAAATGTTATATTTCACATAAATTTGGTTTGTAAAGTGAGTTGTTTTAAACAAGACGTTTGTGCAGTTTTGTACTCTCCACATGCCTCTTTGTATTGTACTGTTGCTATGTTTTCTAATATCACTCACCACATACAGTTTCAGGACCCAGCATTGCATGGTGATAGTGTTGCTCTGAGTGTTCTGCAGCTCTCAAGGCCACTGCTGCTGGAGTGAAAGATTGGAGAAATATAACAGTGTCTGAATGGCATTAATGTTAAGCAGGTTTATTGGAAATTATTTAAGGGGTTTAAAAACTGTAAGAGGGGAATGACAGATGCAAAGAGGTCATGTATGTTATGGACAGTACTTAACAGTTCACTGGTTTATGATCGGATATAAGTTAACCTGTAATATGATTGGAATTGTCTAAAAATGTTTAGATCAGTTGATGTGACAAGTCATACATTCCTCGGTGTAGCATTTTCAGTTGTAACTGATTATAATCAACAGATGGGAGTCATAATACATTATTGATGGAGAACAGCTTGAACAAGTTGGGAGTAGTATCTTGCAGGACTGTCAGTTTCAAGGTGGCATAAGCAAGTGTCCAGGTCATAGTATTCAGAATTTCTGGCTATGTCTAAATATGTTAGTGCGTACCTAATGACATCAGTATGCTACAATGATAAATGTGACGTAAATAATGAAATTAATTCTGTCATTACAGTTCAGAGGACAACCAAAAAGCATCTGATACGGAAGATATTCAACTGTCAGAAAGGATTCTGAAATTGAAAAGTAAAGTTTCTCAGAAAAAAGGAAACAAAATCCTGAAGTCAGGTATTTCAAAAAGGAAATCAGAGCTTATTGAACGAAAAAGCAGGATGGTTCAGCCTCTTTCTCAGACAAGGACTGCTGAACTTGCGTCCATATTATTCCGCACACCCAAGAAAGGGAAAACAGCACAGGCAGGAGACACAGTTCCTACTTGTTCAATATGCAGCAAGACATTTTCAAATAAGACCCACCTGAATTCACACATCAAGCTTCATGATGGCTTGAAGCCTCATACATGTGAGACATGTTCAAAGGCTTTTGCTCGGAAAGGAGATTTGGCCATTCATATGAGGCGTCACACAGGTGAACGACCGTATGAGTGCCCTCAGTGCAAAAAAACTTTTGTGGAAAAATCTCATCTTTTGCGACACACGCGTAGCCACACAGGTGACAAACGTCACGTGTGTCCTGTATGTGGCAGCGCCTTCTCAGAGCGAGCAGGTCTAGCAAAACATTTACGGTCCCACACTGGAGAACGTCCACATTTGTGCTCTGTGTGTGGCAAGTCATTCGCTCAGCGTGAATTTCTGAGTCGACATGCACGCATACACACAGGAGAGCGACCATTCACTTGTGACTTATGTGGGAAGGCATTTTCAGATCGTTCGACTGCTGTTAAACATGCCAGATTACACACAGGCCTGAGACCGTTCCCTTGCCCACTCTGTGGTCGGTGTTTTTCACAGAAACAGCATTTGACAGGCCACCTGAAGACACATGCTGGGGAACGTCCGCATGGTTGTGAGGTGTGTGGTAAGAAGTTTGGTCGGAAGAGTGATCTTGTGGTGCACACACGGCGTCATACAGGAGAACGACCCCACAAATGTGAGGCTTGTGGGAAGACTTTCCTTGACCGCTCCCATCTGGTGCGACATAACAAAGTGCACAGTGGTGCCAAGCCTCATGTGTGCCATGTTTGTGGACGCTGCTTTGCAGAGAAAGGTCACTTGGATGGACACCTGCGTGTACATACCGGAGAGAAGCCCTACTCATGTGATGTTTGCTCTCGCAGTTTCGCTGACCGGGGTACACTGGTGAATCACATGCGTGTTCACACAGGAGAACGTCCCTTTGCCTGTCCTATTTGTAGCAAGGCGTTTGCGCAGAAAGGGTCGCTGCTCAAACATGTTCGCATACACTCTGGGGAGAGGCCCTTTTCGTGCTCTGTGTGTGGCAAAAGGTTTGCAGACAAGGGATATTTTGTTAAGCACTCCCGACTCCACACTGGTGAGAATCTGCACACATGTGCCCTGTGTGGCAAGTTCTTTGCACAGAAGTGTCATCTTATCAGACATGCAAAGGTTCATGGAGTGCAGCCTGAAAGTGTAATTATGCCTGTTGTAACTATCTAAGCTTGGATTGTATGAAGATAACAGCATTCCAGATTTCACTGAGCCTTCAGCCCATAAGTCTCCCTTGCTTTAACTCTGTGTTCCTAAGTTTGTAATATATTCATTTGAAAGATGTAAGTTTGTCAGGTTTTGATGTCCTGCATGTCTTTATACTTGTATTTTAATCCGATTTTGTTCATACAGACGTAATGATTTACTGTATGAAGTGCTATGTACATTTTGGTTCCATCATTTTATATATTTTAAACACTTCTTATGGAGTTCGTTTCATATGTGAAAGACCTACTTTCACCTTTTGTGTTGAGAAGGTAATGATTGTATGCTGAAACCATTCAGCCACATACGTATTTTATGATAGGATATTTCATATTTACAGAAATCACTCCAAATCTATATTTTGTACTGTGAAGTATGATGTTTTCAGCAACATCAACAAGCATAGTTGACAGTTGTTACATAGTTTGTACCTTTACTGAACTCCGTTTACTTGGCTTTATTCTAAAGACCTGCAAGAGTTAAAGTGACCAAATGAAGAGAATGTTGATTGTTTCTAATATTGCATCTTGATTGCTTTTGTTGTATCTGTGCCAGAACTCTCCCGTCATTAACTTAGCAATGAAATTGAATACATCTCCCAAAATTTCTAAATTTTTTTACATTAGTATCAGGTCTTGCAGTACCTTGGTCACGTGGGTTCCATTGTAACAGGAATTGAATTACAGACTGGTTAAACCTCTCAGTTTCAACAAAGTGTATGAGAATTAATGCCAAGAGTGGCACCATTTTATTGTCATGCATAGAAGTTGAAAAGATCACCCAGCTCTAATTCACCACCTCCCTACCCATAGGGAGGGTGTTTGGCAAAAGGTTAGTGTAGAGCACAGTGCTTCTGTGGAAAAATTTCTGATGACTGCATGTAAAAGTATGGAACATGTTCTTTGGCCATGTAATTTAAGACTGACTTTCTACATGCAAAAGAAATCCTGTAAACAAGATTGTAATTAATGCACAATTCAAAGCAAAGTGTAAGGAACTTTCAAAACATTACTTACATTGGAGCCGACATGCAAATGCCCGTTTAAAGGTGAAGGGTTGCAAGAACCGCATGTACCAGAGACAAACAGCAAACATATGCATGGAAATAGTTAAATGAATTTACGGAAGATGTAAGGAAAATCTGCAGGCTGGTAGAGGATTTTCAGCAAAACAAAAAAATACTTATTCATAAAAATATTTGGTGGCCATGAGAGAAATTACTGGTGATCATAGTTAAGAGTCACTGTTCTAGAGACAGTTCACCATAAAAAAAATAAAACAAGAAGGAAATTGTACAGGCCTGTTTTAATGTGGGTATTTTCCACATGCATTGTTTATACAAATCGATGTTGCAGTCAGCCAACTTTACATTCAGGAAGAATAAGGCTACATGTTTTGACGTATTCTTCCTGAATATAATGTTGTGTTGACTGACTGCAACATCCATTTGTTTTTAATAACGAAACTGGGATGTGCCACCTTAAAGTAATACATTCTTTGTATTTTTGCATTCCTCATTGGTCCTGAAGTTCATCTGTTGCAGAGCATGAATTCTATTCTTAACAAAACTAGTCATTACTAAGGATATGACACTGCATGCAGCCATATATTTTTTCCTCTGTATTTTATTAAGTATAAGTTATATTTCACATGTTTGAAATAAAGTTATTGAATGTAATGAGTTCTGTATTTTATATCATGTACAGTTCTTCTTATATAATGAGCTGTTTTTGAGAATTTGTGTATTGAACTTCTGTAAGGTGGTGATTGTAGTAGACTGATGTGTATAAAAATAAAACTTGCACAACAGCTTTTAGTGTAGACCTCACAGGAACAAATTTAATTGAAATTCAGTGAATGGTTTTGGTGACAACACGTGCAACCATACATGGCTTCACAGTTGTTCATGTCATGCATTTATGCAAAGAAAGAATAAAAAGGGTCCCAAAGCCTATGGTAAAGAGAATAGCTGAATATTTCTGAAAGATTAATGTAACCGAGTGAATTATTCATTTTGGAAAACCACTGACAGTTCTGTTGATACTCATAAAGTATCCAGCTTTTCATCTGTATTGTAGTTGCAAAGCAAAGAGAAAATGCATCAGAATTTCTGCTGAAGATTGTAGGCTGTAATTTATTTAAGGATGTCACCAGTTTATGAGACAGTATCAGACTCTGTAGTGGTGAATGGTAAGATGATGACGAATTATGAATTGGAAGGGTGTGCAAGTGGTGATGGCCTAAAATGAGGAACTGTTCCAGTACATGGTTGGAAGGACTGAGGTAAGCCACAGAAAAGAAGCCCTCTTGATAGCTGGTCACTGGATTTAAATCTGTGAAATGCTGGAAAATTTTAAATGCATGGGAATAGGCCACTTCACATGGGCATCTGAAAGGGGAGAAAGTGACAAACAATAAACTGTGAGAAAACAATATAAGTTTAAATGGTAATTTGGTTATTTGTGTGGTTGTAATGGGTTCATGGAATGAAGAAATTCAGTAGAAGTTCAGTAAAGGTATAAATAGAGGTGGTGTCCAGTAAGGGGAATCATTTAGTTTTTAATTCAGTGACTTTACAGGTCATTAAGCCAACTGCTGCGAAGTTCAGTAACTGAAAAAATGAATTTAACCTGTGTGAGAGTTGAGGCTCACATCACGGCAGTATGTGATGTGATGTGATGTGATGGCTCATAGCTTGGTAGATGTACTCTGGGGAACCCATCTATCATAGTACACAGCATTACATCCAAGAAGACAGTAATCATAACTGAAGAATGCTTGGTGGAGGTGTTGGCTTCAAATAAGTTGGAAGCTAAGCCTGGCATTGAAAGAAGAGGGTCATTAAGAAATACATCACACTTCAGTTAACCCTTTAACTAGCTGCATGATTCTGCATCACATAGCTAGTCATGTCATGGGGATATGTATATACACTCATTTTCAAGAATAAGTTATTTTTATTTCCTGCTTGCCGAAGTACTGTTAACGTTTACTGTCCCCTGTAAGAGTTAAGGAACTGCATCCTGCAGAGTTGTTCACTAAAACCTGATGACCAGGCTTACGATTACATGCATTTTGCATATTGCATATGTAAAATAAAACTACATTTAAAACTTCACTTAGAGCTAATCCTATAAGATCTGCCCAATCCTATAAATAATGAAATGCATATTTCATTATTTATATGATTGGCCATAATCGGAAGTTATTTTGCGTATGCAGCACGCAAAATGCATATAATCCTAAGCCTGCTGATAACACATCCAGCAGTCAAAGCCCCCTGCATTTTATGGAATGCGAAGGTCCATTGCCATGTTGACATGAGCCCACCACCGGTCCCTGTCATGAGTCAGGTGAATCCAGTCCACACCCATCCTGTTCATGATAAAACCAATTTTAATATTCTCCAAGCATCTATTTTCCCTTATGTTTTCCTGTCAAAACCATGTATGCATTCCTTTTCTCTCCCATGCATATTGTGTGCATTGGCTGTCTCATTCTCCTTAACGTGACCTACCTATTGGTTGTCAAGGATTGCAAATCCTGAAGCTCCTCATTATGCACTTTTGCCAAGCTTCCTGTTACTCCCCTCTCTTAGGTCCAAGTATCTTCATTGGCACCTTATTCTCATACGCCTCTGTGTTCTTTCCTCTGTGTGTGTGAGACCAAGTTTATCTCTCACACATACGCATGCATGTGCACACAGTGGGAGGTAGAGACAAAATTGTAGGTTTGTGTATTCTACTCTTTACCTTTTGGGGTATCAGAGAGGAAGACAAAAGATTCCAAACTGAATTGTAGCAGGCATTCTCAACTTTAATCTGCTCTTAATTTCCTCCTGAATGCAACTGTTATGTGTAATTCCCAAATGTTTGAACTTAGGCACATTTTCAAAAAATTTATTTTCTGTGCTTATGATTTTGTCCTACATGGTGTTAATGGAACATGGACATATAGTTTTCTCCTCATTTATTTAAACACCATTCTTACTACTTCTTTGTTTATGTGTAAAGTTTTTGTCCACTAAATTAACATCAATTGCATTGTTAAGCTGTATGGTGTAATATTTTTAACCTGGATAAAACCATTGCAATATGTTTTCATGCCAATTCACAAATGTAAGAGATTTCATGCTTCTTCTGCGCTGTATTTGAAGCCTTCTCTTTGTAACATCCCAGAAGAGTAAAGCCCTTGAATCAACACAAGTTCAAAACCAAAAATGACACACTTTCAGCATCATAATAAAATGGAACAGGAAGGTACAGCAATGTTTAACAACTCTGATAAATTGCGGGAAGTTTACTTAAGACCAGGTCTGGTTTAAGACATTTCTGGGTCCAATGCAAAAATAAATTAGGGGTTCTATATATGTTTAGTCCTGAACTTACAATGTAAATAGAGGACAAGATATGAATCAAAATTGTGAAAATCTGAAATAACCAGCCTTTCTGGGGCCCCATGGTCCTGTCATCACTATAATTTTCTTCATGCTACAAGATAAGAAATGAATGTGTAATGTAACGTGGAGGGACGTTCGGGCTTGTGTCTTGTGAACAGTCCACTTAGTGTGTTCTGTCCAAATTCTAATAATTCTAGGTACCTGTCTTAAAAAAAAAAGTCCCAACTAATTTGCATTCTCTTCTCACATTTTTGTATACACTAATATACTGTACCAACATTTGCAGAATAAGAACTGCATTTAAAGAAAAGGCTATGATGTTCGAATACTGAGGTTGAATATCTCATAAAAATGTTTAGTTTGTACAGAGGACTGCAGATCACTTTATATTTGTATTTTTGCCATCATTACCCAGCATGCAAATCACATAAATGTGGCACCGTATTATGTTGCTGTTCTGTTTCATTTGGCCTTTCTGGCTCTGCCGCGTTTCTTGTAATTGTCACATAAAGTGCATGATTTTGGAAAAATGCAAGTCGTGAAATGTGTTTTGTTTTCCTCCACACATTTTTCTGAAGCTTTTTGAACCCAAGAATTTTTTGAAGTATTAACAAATATTTGCATTGGTCTTCATATAAGTTGTATTTCTTTTAACAAAAATTAAATTCAGTTGACAGATTTGAGCAAAAAATTCCCAAGTCCACATGCCAAATCCAGACCATGAAGTACTTTCATTTGGGTGTTATTACAACTGACGTTTTAGGACACGCTGCACAAGATTGGAAAGAATAAACATTTTTGTTCTAGCCTGAGTAAAAATGATTTCCAGAGGTTCCACTGTGTAAGCACTCAGTAATAAAGGGTGACATACTCAATTGTGAAAACACACTTAGTAACAGGTGGCATTATTCCCATTTGCATTAACTACTAGAAACTATAATAATAATAATAATAATAATAATAATAATAATAATAATAATACTGTATGATACTGTGGGGTCCAAGAGTTTCTCTTGTCCATATGTACAGTAGACAAAAGAAAATTTGTGTGATATATTTTGAATCATTTATTATATTCAAATAATTTTTATTACAATAATTTGTAAGAGTTTGTACATAGTTTGTGAAAAAGCTACTTATTTGTCAGATTTATTTGTGAATATAACAAAAACATTTTATTGTGGTGAGCAGTCAGGGGGGTTAAGTACAAAGACGTTGACTGCATCATGGTGCTGCAGTTGTCAGTGTTCTGTTGAAAAGGGAAGCTGGCGGCAGTACAAATGCGACTTTGGTTTCTGTAAGTCTGTAACAGAGTAGGAATATTATGCAGACAGACAGTCGTGGGGCATTTAGTATTGTAACTCCCTGTAGGCATGAGTGTAAATAAATAAATACATAAATAAATAAATAAATAAATATGCACATACATACACCATGTAAGAGAGACATTCAAGAAATTAGTGAGATACATATTTTGCATGAGCAAAAGTTGTTTAGTAGTTATGGTAAGCACACATAAATTGTTAGTGGTGTATATGCATTTTGCCTAAGTAGACAAAGGAGATGAAAACAGAAATGTAGGGAAATTGGGCATCTCTTGGGTAATTCGTGCTACAGAAAATATGGGTAGGGAGAAGGGGTATCTTTGGCTATATACAAATGGGAATGTGCAAAGTTTGACATTAAGTGACTGTGTTGCAATTTTATTAACTGAATCATCTAAATGAAAAATATGGTAAGGTAATGGAAATTGGTCACTGGTGTCTCAGAATTAGATGGAAAGGGATAATTTAAGAGGCAGAACCAACGTGGGACGAACTTACTTATCTGTCTGGACTGGCGCAGTTGTTGTACCACTTTCTCCACTTCCTTCAGTGTCATTTTCCAGAACACCAATTTCAAACTGTACGCTTGATATAACGTACCTGAAAACGGGAAACAAGTGTGCAATGTGACATGTGTGATCACGCCGCAGGCTTCCACTGCTTTGCACCCTAGCAGGTACAGTGGCTCAGGCGGTAGTGCTGCCAACGTGTCATCGCAATTTGCGTGGTTCAAATCTGAGAGAGGACAGCGCCAATCCTGAGTTTTTAATGCCTTCTCTCATCGTCTTCAGGAAAGTGCCAGAAGAGTAACTTAATGTGGCCACAACTTTTGCCTTCCACGTATTTTTCTAACTCATTAATCATGGATCTCCCTACCTTTTGACACTATAATCTGAGACACTGGCGTGTTAAGTGAACCACAATGGTGTCCTGATAATTTTATCAGACATGTACAATATTTAGTCCAGCTGTAGAACAGTTCAACATTTCTGGTGGCAACAAGAACTAAACATGCGTGGAAGATTTTAGATTTCTCTGCACTGATTGGAGTACCTAGATATATTTTTCTTTCGATTTCTTTTCATATTAATTCATTTTGTTGCTGTTGCTTACACTTCTGAATAAATGTTACACACACTGTAATTATTTTTTCAGTAAAACATATTAACTAATCAAAATCCGTGGAGTACACAACAACCTATCTTTTTCAATACAGGTGAGTAACAATAATGCCAACAGTCAGGTTCCATATTCTACACACGGCTGCCTTTGGGCAGCTTATTGTCACTAGTCCTTTGTTCTGATTAGCGATTACATAACATACACATTTTTTATGTTATAGAATTGTTTGGGGGGGAGGGGGGGATGGACCATAGGTGTCATTCAATCAGGGCATCCCTTTTCCTAAGGCTAGTCCTGATGTTTCAAATAAGAATGTATTCTCGCAAATCTATTCAAACCACTACATTCAGAAGTTGCTTCCACTTTTATTTTGTTACGTAAGCACCATGCTGAAATATGTGTTACATGCTCACTAAAACTGCATACCTGAGTCTTATGGGCATTCTTATTCTGTTATGTACATATTTTTATACAGTAATCTGTGTGGGGAAAAACTGATAAAGTTTGAATTAACCCTTTAAAGACGAAAGGTAGTCTGTTTCATATAAGGACTCAGCTCGTATCGCGCTGTAAACACTCTGCATCTTGGTTATAAAACCAATCACTACATGGCGTATAAGGCAAAAGTTGCTGTTTGTTCTGAGATCCGTACAAAACGCATACACGCAATGTCAGTACAATGTAGAACTTTTGAAAGTTAAACCAGGTGCTATGCAAAGTACCCGCTAGGCTTTCTGTGCAATAATTTGATATTTGACTGATATGAACCAGAATTAATTTCCTTTGAATTTTTTAGCTTAATCCTTCGGTACCAAATTTAATCAAGAAGTGCCCAGTAGTATTGGGTGCAGATGGACTGTTATTGCATCCTGCTTGGTTTAATGACTGTAAAAATACTTTAAAAGGCATACAAAATCAGACACCTGCTACCAAACCAAAGAAATGTGGTAACAACCTGTACCACATAACTTACGCATTTTGCGTGTTGTTTGCAGTGACCCGTGTAGTGTTTGAGGTTTCAGCCATAATTTCTGCTAGGAACGTTACTAGGCAGGCAGCCATAATCGCCGCGAGCAGCTGGCCCTAATAAGAGAGAGCATTATTAAAAATGTGACACACTAAGCTACAGTGACAAAAAACAAAATTTGGGTAGTAATGTCTTCAAAAGGGATGGATCTGAAGCGAAAATACGCGCACAAGAAGTGCTAAAGGAATGCGCACAATGTAACTTACTTTTGCGTTGCTAACCATGTTCGTGGAATCGCCTGATAAACTGCGGTCCTTCTGAGTAAAGGACTCGTATATCATGTCGGCCAGTTTATATAGTCATGTGCTGAATGTGACTCACGTTCAAACAAAATTAATTATACCTTAGTCACAAGCAGCGTTATGACATCCGAGTGAATGTTTACGAAGTGCCAATAGTTGCATCCTTCTCGTTATTTCGGCACTGGTAAATCAGGGGTGTCAAAAGGGCGCTCGAACAGCCTTACATGTGAGTATCATATTACATTAAAAGGTTCGAAATTCTATAAGGACCCTATTTAACAACCTTAACTTAACCAGGTGAATGACGAGTTTTTAAAGATTTGTTCATTTATGATTTCAGACTTCCACGGCGATGTTGATGAGATTTGCGCTCTTCTGGGATATCATGCAGCGTCGATTGGTAATCCGTTACCGACGTTTCGGGACAACGTATCGGTCCCATCTTCAAGGGTCAAGGAGTCCCAAGAAGAAAAACTTTTCTTCTTAGACTTCTTGACTCTTGAAGATGGGACTGATACGCTTTCCCGAAACGTCGGTAAAGGATTACCACTCGACGCTGCGTAACATCCTTGTTCTTTCATCTTGGTCTACTCAACTGCAGTCGATATTCGCGACGGTCAATAAGATGGGGGTGGTGGTGGCGGATAAGCAAACGAAAACCAGGACCCAAAAAAGAAAACCTTAACTAACTTAACCTAAATGTAGAATTTTTTTTAACACCGCGGTAAAGGTTTTACTGCTGTGACTCGGTACGTTGAGCTCAGTGGCCTCTATTTGTTTAGCGTATGACTAATAATTATATAACCATGACCGGGTTACTAGGGAAACTTTTGTGAAATATGGGTGCGTCATATGAAGCCGAGGTGAGTATTAAGGCAGGACGGGCCTGTGCTTCTTAGAGAACGTGATGTTGAACACGTTCTTATACTGTACGTGCAGCGCGACGTAGTCAACTTCCCAGGAGTGAAAACGGAGTTAGTACCTGAGAAAGTAACCGACAGCTTGTGACTTACGAACAAAATAACGTAGATATGAGTGAAAATTGAAAAAGAAAAAAGCTGCTTCAACATGAAACTAGAGTATGTATTCGATCAGTTCCCTTAGCTGCACAGAGACATTCCATAACGGGACTTGAATGCAGGTATACGAAGGAAGGCATGTTTAAACTGGCATCACGGACAAGAATTCTTCAACATATTAGTACCGATAATAAGTTTATAGACTAGCGAAGGCCGCCATGTTAAATTGTTCCCACATTGCAACATTTATGAATAGGCTTTATGCGTAGACTCTAGTTTATGGCAATATATACAAAGAGACTAACCGCGTTTTTGATTTCAGGCTTCCACCGCGATGTTAATGGAATCTACGCTCTTCTGAGGTATTACGCAGCGTCAAATGGTAAAGGATTTCCATTCGACGCTGCGTAATACCCCAGAAGAGCGCAGATCTCACCTTACCACGTCTTGATAATCACAAGTCGGCGACGTAAATGAGTGCCGAATTAACCCACAAGGCGAAATTAGGCGGGCCCATTGGTCGCCAAAATATGGAAGAAAAGCGAGGAAGGAAGACTAAAATACTTTGAAGACGGCGTGAAACCTAAAATAAATATTATTATTATTATTATTATTATTATTTTATATTTTCAATGGTCGGTCATAGGATATGAAGTTGATTTTTGGGGTGGAGGGTGGGGGAACGGAAAACCAAAGCTTCGTCTACGGCGATAAAAGAAACTTTTGCTTCAACCCTGCGTATAGCCCGTGTCCGATCGTCCTTCAGATACTGCGACAGCAACAGTATCTTGTCGCTGTCAAAATTAGTAAGGGACTGTCAGTAAATAAATGAGCGACGCGAAAGTTTGACACGTACAAATTTAATCACAAGTAGCCAAACAATCAGACAGAGCAAGATCAGTATCTCACACCGATAAGTAGCCTTGACAAACCTGGTTGATAAAGTGGATATCAACTGTAATTGAGAAACCGTGGCCTACAGGAGATCCAGCGGCTTAAGTTATTAAGATTCCAAGCAGCACAAAACATTGTTTATCGAAAAGTTATAAAACAATTAGATTAGAGGAGGCAGCTTTAATTGCGGTGGCTGCACATTTCGGATAATCTGAGCAAAGAAAGTTAAACTGGAAACTTTTGACAGAAATCTAAAGGGCGTATCTTAAAGACAACATAAAAAAACTACAGACAGAGAAAACAAAAAATATTAGAATAACCTGCTATTGAGTCCTCCCTGTTAGGGGTGTTTCCGCTCTAATAAATTTCCTTGTGTATATTCACATTAGAATATGTCCTTGACTTCGCTACGTGTTTCAGCGATTTCTGCCATCTTCACACATTGATGCCAAATTCCAGTGCGCATGTCACAAAATAAGACTAAACTCTTAGGAGTCAACATTTCAATAGATGTTCCTAGAATGTTAGGATAATGCCCGAAGACCGTAAAATATATTGATATTAATTCTAGAAAAAATTTCTACTGACAACTTTTATAATTTTCGCTGTTCTTGGTATTATTTATATTTTATGACAGATGCATTGCGATTGGCTTTTACGTCTACTGTCTCTGAAGATGGCAGAAAGTGTCGAAACATGTAGCGAATTTAAGTGCATATTCTAAAGTGAACGCACACAGATAGACTTGTATTAGAATGGAAAATCCCTTACACTGAAAAACATCTGAGGATTTTATAAAGAACAGATAAGTCTAGAAAGAATCACCTACCTAGAAATAACTCAGTGAAAGGATGCTAACCTATTTGTGCTTGTTATTTCCCACACGTCCTTTTGTCAGTTACATAATGGGCACAGTGTGAAAGACAGAAATACTGAACTGCTAAACAAGGTAAAGTCCACGCTATCACGTGTTATGAATGCCCAGAGGGACAGAAGAGCTAGTGTACAGCTCTAACCCTTCCTTAACCTCGGCGCTAGATGGAGGTGGGTGTAGGCGTCAAGCCCCGGCCGCTTTAATCCCGGGAACGAGACCCGATACTGAATATCCACAGAGATATCGCTCGCCAAATATCCGCAGAGACATCACTCGCCAAATATCCACAGAGATATCACTCGCCAAATATCTGCAGAGATATTGCTCGCCAAATATCCACAGAGATATCACTCGCCAAATATCCACAGAGATATCACTCGCCAAATATCTGCAGAGATATTGCTCGCCAAATATCCACAGAGTCTCGCTCGCCAAATTTTCATCAAATTCCGGAAGAAATGATGGAAAGAACACGTGCAATATGACCTTCTAAAATCCACGCACGTATCAATTCTACATGAAAGGGGAAAGAGTTGCCTCAGCAGTGGAGAGGATTTGTCGTTTTATCTGTAAACAAGAAGTGACGACACAAATTAGTACAATAATTACCAAGACATGTCACCTTTATCAGATGCACACAGCATTTCAGCCCATATCCTAAACGAATGTGTAGATGCAATCACCGGGTTTCATCAGTGTGGTGTTCGACATAACAGCTCAACTGTCGATCAGATATCCTCTACTCGTCAGACTAACTAAATAACTGACTGACTGACTAACTGACTAACTATCGAACTAGCTAGCTAGCTAGCTAACTAACTAACTAACTAACTAACTAACTAACTAACTAACTAACTAACTAACTACCTCCATGGAGCAGAGGCCTTCTTGAGAAGCTAACAGTTTCTCAGCTAGTCAAGAAATTCCCCGCATATTATGGAACCCGGAGATTCATTACCGCATTCACAAGAGCCCGCCACCTGTCCCTATCCTGAGCCAGCTGAATCCAGTCCATGCCCCATCCCACTTATTGGAGATCCATTTTAATATTATCCTCCCATCTACACCTGGGTCTCCCAAGTGGTCGCCTTCCCTCAGGTCTCCCCACCAAAATCCTGTATGCACCTCTCTTTTCCCCCATACGTGCTAGATGCCCCACCCATCTCATTCGTCAGACACTGGGGACAAATGGAAATGTAGTGGGATAGCACTTTGCGGGTATTTTTAGATTTCAACACAGCTTATGAGTGAAATAAGTGCTGCACCACAACATTGGCGCTGAATTTGGTAAACACGTAATAATAAAATAATTCAAATGTATTAAATGGAGCCTAAACCAGGTTCGTAAAGCCCAGCGGCGAAGGTATAATGACTTTTAACATTAAGAGAAATATGCAGTTTGCCCACCCCGGGCATTAATGGCTTCTGTATGATTCTCACAATAACCACCGATCGCGGTTGTTGTGAATGTTTTAGAGAAGATAAAAATATCTTGCCTATACAGGGATTCGAATGCCGCACCGTCGGGCCCGTGGAGGAGGTGGAGTCGAATTGCTCACGATGACTTTTGGTCCAGGCTGATAATTTTCAGTTTATTGGTTGGACACGGACTGCCACAAAGAGAAGAAACATTGTAAGGAGGTCGGTCTGTAAGTAAATGCAGAACTAACTTGAGTCGCTTCTTGTATTGCGTCGCCAGAATGCAGAGGAGAAAGTCATAATATAAACACAGCTAATAAATAATTCGAAATATGTAAAAGTATTTGGGCACGAAAGTAGGAAATCGAGACTGCACTTACGATGAAACTTATAAAATATTACTTTCTGTAAACCAGGACTGTGGAGTCGGAGTGGGAGTCGGAAGGAATTGTAGGTGGAGTCGGAGTCGGTAAAAACGTACCGACTCCGACCTCAATCTTAAGTCTTAACTAGATACTCCAACTCCAGAGCCCTGATAGCTACAGTAACCGTTTTATAAGTCAAAAAAGTAGCCTGATGATTCAACTGGTGGCGATGAAATGTCTTATAGGTTGACCGTTATTAACCTTTTAAAGCCTAGCGGTAACTTTACATACGACCAGGTTTAACATTAAAAAATTCTACGTGGTGCCCACATTGCGTTTATGTGTTTTGTACGGATCTCAGAACAAACAGCAACTTTTGCATTATAAAACTTTAAGAGACTGGTTCTTATAACCGAGGTGGAGAGTGTTTACAGCGCGGTACGTACTGAGTCCTTATATAAAACAGATACACATCGTCTTTAAAGGGTTAATACATATTGAGCTTTTATGAAGGAGTCGGAGTCGAAGTTTTAAAAACTGAGGAGTCGGAGTCAGAAGTTTTGTGTGCCGACTCCACAGCCCTGCTAAAAACACTTGTTACTATTGAGCTCAGATTCCTTCGCCTTCCAAAATCCAAAAGGCTACAAATCAAAATAAGCCAAACTACAAATTTAACTGTTCCTCTGTATGGGTGTGGAACTGTGTCGCACGTTAACGGACTGATATCTTTTGAAGCCAGCAGACAACACAGTGCTGAAGAGATTATGCGGACCTGCGAGCGACAGGCAACAATAAGAAGACAGACAAAGTTGCATTAAGTTTAAGTGGAGCTCCATAACTTGCTCGCCTCGCAAAAATTATTAGGATGAATATATGGACGGTGGGGGAGTGGATCATGCAGCATGCGCTGGAGGGTTGGGGAAATTCACATCAAAATTTTAGTCAGAATTGTTCAAGGAGAGAAACCGCTTGGAAAGTTAATTGTTACATGTGACTGAAAGAAACAGGATATTAGACTGTGTAATGGTTTCAACTCATTAACATTACGATGTCATGAGCGTGACGCCGTGTAATCTGGTATACACGTCCTGACGTGCTGAAAAAAACAATCTGCTACCTCTACCGTCATATTAAAATAATTTTACATGGATTCATTCCTTCACTTTGTAGTCAGTGTTACGGCAAGTCCAAAGCGAGTTCTACACACAGTGCGATCTAGTGTTTCCTCTTTCACTTTCCAGCATCCTTTCGTTTGCTTAAGGTCATCCAGCAGCTGCTTACGCCTTATTCCGCGTCTTCCCCTCACTTCTATCCTTCCTTCTATCTTTCCTTCAATAACGTCTCGTAGAACGCAGTTGCAGCGCAAGATGTGTCTAATCCAGTTAGCCTTCCTTCTTTTTATTTTATATAGGATGTTCCTCTCTTTTACTCTATGTAATATTTCTACATTTTTTACACAATGGACCCAACTGATCTTCTCCATCCTTCTCCAGCATCAGCGACATTTAAAAACTTTCCAGGCATTTATAATCTATTTTCTGAAAGGTTCAATTTTCAGCACCTTAAAAAGCTATGCTGCAAATGTAGCACTTTGCTGTTTTCTTCCTTAAATTTAAGACAAGGATTTATCTGGCAGAAATATATATCAGTGGCAGTCCGTTTTGAACATAGAGTAGTAACAAATATTAGCTTCCATAACAGGCAAGTGACATTTAGCTGTTAAAGGAACGCTCTGTTCTGTGGAATTATTGTGGTGAGTAGTGCTGAAATTTGCCTTCCGGAAGTTTTCTTTGGTTTCGTCGGGCATTGCGTCCAAAAATATCTGTCAATATATGCGTGTTAATGTCCACGACATTAAGATAACATCCCACGCATTCACACTGATAACAACCGAATGTGTGATAATCTCTCAGTCCGGTAAGAACAGGGTGCTTCAGAGTTACCATCACACATAGTACGGGCTAACAGTCATGTTTTGGGGTTTAAATGATTCCGTGCAGATTGTGCTGTATGAAAGAACTTCTATGGTCCTGAGATCTGCGCTCTTCTGGGATCTTACGCATCATATAATGTTATTTCTGTAGTGACGTTTCGGTGCAACCTATCGGTCCCATCTTCAAAGGTCAAGCAGTCAAGACTCTTGAAGGTGGGACCGATACGTTGTCCCGAAACGTCGGTAAAGGATTACCACTCGACGCTGTGTAATATCCCAGAAAAGCGCTGATGTCATTTACATCGCGGCGGAAGCCTGAAATGACGCATTCTATTGCTCGGTGTTTCCAACGCGAGGGGTGCCCCCTGCTCTACTCGCTCGTAGTATTAATTTTAAATGAGCACGATTTTACTTTCATGCCCCCCCCCTCCCCCATTACGCCTGAATGGCGTCCTCCTTAAGTGGTCTGCAGACACAGTTATTGGGATGCAACTCTCATGAAATCAGCAAATGGTACGAGAAAACAGGCTTCAAACCTTAACAGCATGGGCCTACACAGGCGTTCCATACCAAATCAAAGAAACAAGTACGCGTTGAACAAACAGCCAACAGCAGTCAGTAAGAATGTTGCAAAACTGACTGTCAGACCTTCTCTCACAGGTGTTGTCTTTATCAAGAGCGACATGATTTCGCACTACGCACTCTTATCTTTCGGGATGTTCTGCGTTCAGGAGATACGAAGGGGGATTTTATATTCACTTACATTTTCATAAACAGGACTTGCACAGCAAAAATGTTCGCCATTTCGTAACGAGATACCTCGTTCGTAAACAGAAACTGACAAAACAATAGCAAGATACGTACGTTAGCAGTACGAATTGCGGATCCAAGCCTTCTGGGATACGTCGCTCCGTCCTTCTGGGATACGTCGCTCCGGCCTTCTGGGATACGTCGCTCCGGCCTTCTGAGATACGTCGCTCCGGCCTTCTGGGATACGTCGCTCCGTCGCCGGACATTCGGTTCCTGACATTCCCAAGGAAAAATATTTATTTATTATTTTAAACCCAGTTTATCAAGATAATTAGAGAGCTATTAATAAAATTCAATTACACGAATATCTGTGAACGTTTTTAATTGTAAATTATCTATCTATCTATCTATCTATCTATCTATCTATCTACCTATCTACCTACCTACCTACCTACCTACCTACCTACCTACCTACCTACCTACCTACCCACTCACCCACCCACCCACCCACCTACCTACCTACCTACCTACCTACCTACCTACCTACGTACATACATACATACATACCTACATACATACATACATACCTACATACCTACATACCTACCTACCTACCTATCTATCTATCTATCTATCTATCTATCTATCTATCTATCTATCTATCTATCTATCTATCTATCTATCTATCTATCTATCTGTCCGTCTGTCTGTCTGTCTGTCTGTCTGTCCGTCTGTCTGTCCGTCTGTCCCTCTGTCTGTCTGTCTGTCTGTCTGTCTGTCTGTCCGGTATTATAACAGCTGTCGCCGTCTTCGGGAAACCAAACGCCATTCCTCCCTGTTTCTCCACAGATCTGGCTCCACACTTCTTGCTGTCATGGCTGCTTGCACTCCTTCTATCCAGGTCTTCCTTGGGCGTCCTCTTCTCCTTCTCTCTGCTGGGATCCATTCCATAATTAATTTTGGTATTCTTTCCTCTGGCAGCCTTCTGACGTGGCCAAACCGCTGTAGTCTTTTCGTGTCTGTGATCTCTGTGATATTCGGCTTCCCTTTACGCCCATGATCTCCTTTATATGTTCATTCTTTACTCTTTCCATCCTTGGTTTTCTTGACATCCCTATAAATTAAAGTTAATTGCCTTACCAGTATATCTATACATATACCGTATTTTGACCTTTCACGAAGCACATTACAATTAGCAAGTTATCTTTGCGCATCAGTTGTCTATTTGTGTCTGGTGTTAATATGCAGAGTGATTTTTCTGGAACCTTTCGAGAAAAAGTGCGCGTTATGAGGGGGGCAATAAGGTATATATTCATTACAATTAGACCCACAGATAAGGTTTTACGGCCCCTCGGCAGCGAAGAGGGGGGATTTCCCAAGAACATGGCGTCAACTTTTCCTTTTTGAATGATGCAACTGTCAGTGGAGTCAGCATCGTTGTTACTTTGTATGCGAATTGAATTGATCATAGGGATGAATATTCCGATTGTGGTGCTTCTGGGTTGTGATACCTTGAAGTCTGAAGAAGGAGGCAGGACGGCTCTCCGAAAAGTTGGTAACCACTTACCAGACTACGTAGCGTCGTCAGTAAAAGCATAATGTGAAGGGTTGCTTTTGTCATAATCCCAGTGTCTTGTATCTTTGTGTCTCTAACGAACACACAGTCACCGACGCCTAAACCTGAGCTAGGTCTGAACCTTTTGGAGAATGAACGAATACATTCAATGGGTCATTTATAAAGCAGCTGAGAATGTGACATATCTTTGGACAGAACCATTTGGAGAAGAACCATTACATTCAATAAGCAAGTTGAAGCACGCAAGAATACGTCCGCATGATTTCAGGCTTCCACCCCAATGTAGATGGCATCTGCACTGTTCTGGGACATTGCGCAGTGTAGACTGGTACTTGTACCAGTCTACACTGCGCAATGTTCCAGAACAGTGCAGATCTCAATATGACACGTCTTTGGACAACATCTCAATTTGTAAACGAATAATCATCATTCAATCATCAAGTCTCTTCTTCACGAGGTACCGCGGACTCTTTTCCCCGGGGAGTAAAGCATCCGGGGCAAGGGGCTGACCATTCGCTTCCGTCTAGTGACAAGGTTCAGAATAAGTGGATCTACGCCTCGACTACTCCTACATGATTTCATGACGTGTATAAGGACAATTGCACCTAGTTGTTACTTTTATATCACCATCACTGAAGTTTTAAAGGATGAATAGAAAGCTTCCGTGGAATTTGCCTCTTAGTGGCAGCTGGTGCTCATCACCAAATATTGTTCGGGTAATCAAATCGAGAAGAATGAGATGGTCGGGGCATAGAGCACGAAGGGGGACAGGAGAGGTGCGTAGAGGATTTTGGTAGGGAGACTCGAGGGAAGAAGACCGCTTGGGAGACCCAGGCGTATATGGGAGGATAATATTAAAATAGATCTTCAAGAAGTGGGATGGGGACATGAACTAGGTTGAGCTGGCTCAGGATTGGGACAGGTGGCGAGCTCTTGTGAATGCGGTAATGAACCTTCGGCTTCCATAAAATGCGAGGAATTTCTTGACAAGCTGAGGATCTGTCAGCTTCTCAAGAAGAACTCTGGTCCATGGAGTTAGTTAGCGGCGGTTGGTTTCGTTTCGCAGTCCTCCCCTCTTCTACCTACTCACATCAGGCGTCGAGGTTATTTATTTTCACTTGATCACACTCAGACACACACCACAGTCGGTAGGACTCCTCTGAACGAGGGATCGGCCCGTCGCAGAGACCTATACCTGACGACACAAACACTGTACAAGACAAACATCCATGCCCCCGGTGGGATTCGAACCCACGATCCCAGCAAGCGCTCGGCCGCAGACCTACGCATTAGACCGCGCGGACACTGGGTAGTGGCGGTTGGTACAAGGCCATTTTCCGCAAGCCTAGCCAGCAGTGTTGCGCAAACACACAATTTTAATTACATCTAGGATTTTACCGTTACGTTGTGAAAATGGCATTCACGTGTTAATCAGCCTCGGCGGGGCACACACAGCGAGATTTGTGTGCGGCCGCGTCTGAAGCCGCCAACGGTATTGTACTGTACATGATGCTTGTGTGATTACAAGGCACTACAGATGGGGTTTGAATATACCTGTGAATTGCTCTAATGGCAATGCAATTACCGTTCCGGTGTAAATGCAGGGATGTCCGCATAAAATATCTGTGTTCGTGGGACTCCCTAGAGAATAAGGGATTGGCAGTATGAACGCTTTGGTGAGCCACACTAATGGAAATTGATAATCACATTTCGTATTTTAAGCCAGCTTAATTAATTAAGAAACGAAGAAATAATTAATCCAGGAAAACTGTTGCTGCACGTAATCCGCGGCCTCAATTGACCGATCATCAAATTCTAGCTAGCATTATATTACACTGCAACCGGCCGCCTCTGTCGACCATACAAGTTCCTATTTTGTTTCATTGTTGATCTGTGGTGGTCCAGCTGACCGCATTTGAAGGTAAGCCTTGCCTGACGCTTAGCCGTAAGCTGCGAAGTGCTAAACCGTCATGCACTAACGGATAAGCACGTACATGACATAGCATTGACTAAGCCGGTAAATGAGATGGGTGTCTAAACTTTTTCCACTGTGACATATGCTACATATAGAGTTATGAGATCGTTACTGGTTAAAAATTTTTGTAGAATCCGTGCAAGGCTTTACCACTGACTACCAACGTGGGGACCAGTCTCGGAGACTTGGATACAACGGTAAGGGTTTTGATTAAACTCTGCCCACTGGAGATTTAGTCGGCCGATAGGCTCCCTCATGTGAAGGCACTTGTTCTCTGCTTGGTCCCCCCAAATTCTGCCAGTAGTGAAACTCAGCACAAAATTGGAGTGGGTCCCGTGATTTCGGTGAGAAGGCCTCATGGGGGGGTAATGAGCCATTACTTTCTGAATCACAGCTGTAGTAAGAATATTGTCAAGACGCGTATAACTTGTGAGATAATAAATTGTTTTAATGGTAATTTAAAATTCAACCACGTGCGAGTAACGTTTATTACTGGTGTCGCCCCGAAACTGTCAGTTGTAAACAGGTGTGGCGTCCGACAAAATGTGCGGAATTTTTTTGACTAACTGAAGCAACTGTGAAATTCTGAATAAGGACTCTTCCCCATGGAGTTAGTTTGGTGTTCTTTTAAATTATTATTGCCGTTAGGCAGTGATCAGAAAATTTGTTAACCTTTATCCTGCTAATGTGGAATATATGGTGAGCTGCTAATAAAGCCAGCGTGTGTGCACACAGATATGACATAGGACGTCTTTCACGATTGATTCAGTGTTGAGACATTGTGCAGAGAGAGAGAGAGAGAGAGGGCGAGACAAAGAGGCTCCTTTCAGCGTTGCCAAATGTATGTCACCAAATAATACACATTAGTGGTGCTGGCATTATTAGCAGCTCACCATATATTCCACATTAGCAGGATAAAGGTTAATAATGTGTACAAATTAGTAGTATATGCTCTCTGCCACGTGCCATGCATGTAGCCTATATGCACACACTCATAGACAAAATGTTGGCCAAGTTCCTCACTCATGCAACATTTCAAAATGTCAGGCATTCCTCACAGGGCAAATCGCGTGTACGCACGCCCTTTTCATTGCTCCGCGTTAACCCGCGTAACATAACATACAGACGTGCAAAACGCTGTTCCTTATAACATGTACACAAGACATCATTTATTGCTCATATCTAAGGATCAACATCCGTGGAGAAATAAAAATATAAGCAGGACAGAATAAACAAATTCAAAACCTTTTCCATTTTGTAAGACCAAGAGTAAGTTCTTCAGTAAGAATGCATCGTAACTATCAGACACAAAATACGACATATAGAAACAATAATGTAACCAGTTTTTTTTTTGGTATTCATTGTCCCAAATAACACGAAGGAAGAACATCGAAGCACATTCATCGACTTCAGAATCATACATATATACAAATATACCATCGGACCCACACTCAAGAGAAATTCATATGATCCATATAATTAGCCCACAATTCACATAATAATTTTAACTATTTTTGCTTATCATATTTTATATTATGTAACACCGCAAATTATGTAATAACTAACATTGTCAACGTGAAGGCCTTCATGTGTTTAACCTTCATGTTCAGTTTTTGTACAAACAAGTTTTTGGATTGAGCCTGAGGATGGCCGAATACGGCCGAAACATGTCGCTCCATTTTAATGTAAATAAATATATAGTGTTGGCTATTTGACGGTTTCTATGTTTCTACATAATAATGTAACCACTTTTTTTTTGGCTGGATCGCCTTCGCATATCTCTCAAGGTACAGCAATACAAACCGACATAAATAATAAAATTTGGAGGTTCGACGGGGTAGTCTAGAGACGAATTCCAAAGAATCTGACAATGTAATGAAGATGGGGCAGGGGCGCACCAAAGGGGGACGGGGGGCTGCCGGGCTGCAGTCTCCCCAAACCTCCCAAAACCGAAATCTAAAAAACACATATTTTATATATATTATGATACCAAAAGTTTTACCTGATCACCCCTTCAGCTGAAATCAGCCACTGAAATCGGCTGATGGCTAGTACATTAGAATTTTGAAAAATAAATTAATAAAATTAAAAAATAGGACACTGTGAGTCATGGAACATGTAGTTATATTCGTATGTATACAAATGCAGATGCAAACGGTGTTATGTTGTACGTACAGCATAATTTTTATAACATAGTTGTTAAAATCAGGCATAACTTATATATAGCCTCAGGGTCAACCCCCCCCCCCTTCCGCAAGGAAAACTTTTGCCTGCGCGCCTGAAATCGGGACAAATCTGATATCCTAAACAATGATATTAACATTAAAAGTGATGTAATTTCATCAAAATACATTAAGCAGTTTCGGAGGTGAAACATGGATACTGAACATTATGGTCATGAACTCCCAATAAGTGACTTCACTTACGACACTTGACAAGGCGGCTCGCTTTCTTATTTATCAACGAGCGGAGGAAAAATCCTTGGTGCGTGTATTGCGTGCCACCTACAGACGCCACAGTCCAGAATTCGAAATGGATAAAGCTCTGCTCTAAGAAGTGAACTAGCGACGAGTTTGAGCTTTGATCGGTGTTTTCACAGCAGGATAAAGTGCTTATCTGTTCCACGCAATCGTCAGCGATCAGCCCGATAACAAGTACCAATAATGACTGTAACACAACACTATCGAGTATAAATTTACCTACAAGAGAAACAAACAACTTTGTAACACGTCGACGGCTGAAAGTCATTGCATCCGAAATATATGAATATATTTTTTGGGCAAACTTAAGGATCTTGTAATAGTAAAGAAGATGCTTCATATCCAGAGAATACTTGTAATCGTGCCTCAGAGCTTAAGAACGTAGAAGCTGGCTGCCTTAACCCTTTAAAGACTAAACATAATCTGTTTTATATAAGGACTCAGCTCGTACCGCGCTGTAAACACTCTCCACTTCGGTTATAAAAACCAATCTCTTAATGTTTTATAAGGCAAAAGTTGCTGTTTGTTCTGAGATCCGTACAAAACACATAAACGCAATGTGGGCACCACGTAGAATTTTTTAATGTTAAACCTGGTCGTATGTAAAGTTACCGCTAGGCTTTAACCCTTTAAAGACGAATCGTATCTGTTTTATATAAGGACTCAATGCGTACCGCGCTGTAAACACTCTCCACTTCGGTTATGAAAACCAGTCTCTTAATGTTTTATAAGGCAAAAGTTGCTGTTTGTTCTGAGATCCGTACAAAACACATACACGCAATATCAGTACAATGTAGATTTTTGAATGTTAAACCAGGTGCCACGTAAAGTACCCGCTAATCTTTAAAAGGTTAAGGATGCCAGCCCACATGATTGGCCGTCTTATCGGCGCTGGAACATGACACCGCTGTTCAGTCACGTGTTTATTTACAGACAGTGCGTGTGTGGAAAGCATTCCGTTGGACAAAAAGCATTCATTCATAATACTTTTGTAAAGTACTCCTCGTGCGAAAAAATCTCCGGAAGTTTCGTAAAAATTACTCCGCGTCGAGAGTGCCGTGTAAAAGAAAAATATACAGAATAGGCGGCTATAATTGCTTCATGCGACAAATGAACAGAATCTTGTAACAGTACGACAAATTCCCTGCTATAAGGTAGCTTGTAAAGTAATATAACCCACAGTTCGGAATAGAGCAAAACCTCTCTTTTATCCCGCTCAGTTCAGATAAAGGCGCGAACGCAATTTATGAACCACACAAGTTAACACTTAAAGCACCGCCGTTGCTATGTATACCCTCTGCTATAACGCAATAAAAAATTCAACTTTGTTAGCAGAGTGCATTTATGCTTTTTTGTGATTCTCAGATTACACAGTGACTGAAGATTAAATGTCATTTGGAAAATGAGGCTGTGTAATTTGATAGCTAAATACCAAAATTTCCGTGGAAGCTGTTGCCTTCATCTTCAGAACAGGGGAGAAAACCTTAACTGTTCAACGCTAAACATTGATACAAAACCTTAGTACCTGTCGTTAAAACCACATGGCGTCACACCCCAAAAAGCTGCAATTTTCATGGTCTGATAATTCAGTGTCGTCCAGACAAGACAGACCCCATGTTATTGGAAGATTCTGGGCTACACATTTTTTTATCCTAAGTTAAACTGCAGTTGAAACCTGTAATCATGTGTTATTCGTAAAATTCTTACTATCGTGAGGTTCAGAATATTTTGTCTTCTCAAAGTAAAATATACAGCGTTATAATTTTGCCTCTTCTTTTATGTGGGAGGGAAACTTGGTCTCCCACGTAAAGGAAAGAGCATATCCTGATATTCCAGTACAGAACACCAAGGAAGACATTTTGGTCTAAGAGGGCGGCTGTAACAAAGGGATCTAGAAAACTGTGTACTGGGGAACCTCGTGAATTATGGGCGCCAAATATTTTGGGTCCTAAAATCAAGGAGTTTGAGTTGGGTTAGGATAGGTACCACGCACTGGAAAGAAAGTAATGCATAGAGGGATCTGGTGGGAAAACCTAAAGGAAACAGACCTCTTGAGAGGTCTAGCAACAGATGGAATGATAATATTAAAATGGATATTTAAACATAGGATGGGAGGACGTAGACTGGATTCATGTGGCTGAGGTTAGTGACAATTGGCGGGCTGTTGTGAACACAGTGATATAATGGCTAATATTCTCGTGACTCCATTTTGCATGACTCATGGCCCATCAAGAATCCTCCCACAATCGTAACCTCGCTTATCCAACACCATCAAATGGGAATGAACTGTTTACTTGTTAAGTTTCCTTAGCAGATGGCATCCTAAAACAGTATCGCTAATAAAAGCGAATTGCCTGAGATAATGTGACAATTTGAAGTACGGGGGCCCCGCTGATGGCTATCTTATAGAGGTTATCTTATCAGCGCAACTGGCTGTGTGTATATGTCCCGTTAGAAACCACAACTAGTGAAACAAGTGACTATCAAATATGTGCTGCTTCTCTTCGCGTTGTTCCATCATATCTGCGGGTGTTTGGTGCCTGGTGAGTAGTGATGACAAACGTGCGGCTACGCTTCACAAGAAAGCGTCCTTACCAAGGGGTGTCTTAAGTACGGAGTTCAATAATAACATCGGAGACGTGTAGCTCAATGCCGAATATTTTCAATAGTTTTAAAACATTTTGTTTGCAAAGTAACTAAATAAACCCCGTCTTAAAGTAATATTCTGCCTTCATTTATATTCAAAATTTCAGAAATTGCTCAAGTATCATGCATAGTTTTCTCTCAGTTACAAGTTCTGACAACTGCATGCAGTTAAGTAACAATTCTGAGAATTTAAGATTGTACATTGCCATTAATTGAATGATACAACTGTCATGAACACTCTTAGGTATCTTTCTTCTCATCAGGCAAATAAAGGGTCTTTCCCAATTGTCTGTAACGGAAGGACATCGTAGTATTATAGTACTTTCCAACACATAACATTTAAGAGCAATTATATGCTACCAAAGCATAAAGCGCTATATCGACATGTTGAAGCCCTCGATACTGAATTATTCTTCCAGATATCACATCGTAATGAATTATCGGTATCTACCACTATTTCATGCTCTGTAATTGTCACAACTGGATTAGCATTCCTCTCGAAGGCCGACCACGGACCTGATATTGCTGTGCACGGAATGATTGCGAACAATCACACCTACGCGACGCGTTGAACACAAGGAACAGAAGTTAAGGATAAAAAAGACAATTACTTTCACATCAGGTGGTAAAGTATGCTGCAGTTGGTGGACTCCGGTAAATGGGCATGCGCCCCGTACTTCAGTTATGACACACGGTGTGGTAAAATCGTAATTTGTTTTTGTCTTAAGTTCTAAACTCCGGTGGCAAATCTGTGACTACAGCTGACTGTGTGTGGGGCCGTACTGTGACAGGCTGTGTCTCTGACAGGCCGCACTGTGACAGGCTGTGTCTCTGACAGGCCGTACTGTGACAGGCTGTGTCTGACAGTAAGCACACCGATTCCTCAAGTTAGCAGGTCCAGAAGGAACACAATTTGAAATAAACTGAAGAAGGAATGACAGTATAACATGTGCAGTTACTTCAGTTTACTGACACACATAATTGAGCCATTCATTCATTCATTCACTCGTTCGTTCATTCATTAATTCATTCATTCATTCATTCATTCATTCATTAACTCACTCACTCATTCATTCATTCATTCATTCATGCATTCATTCATTCGTTCGTTCATTCGTTCTTTCGTTCGTTCATTCATTCATTCATTCATTCATTCATTCATTCATTCTTTCCGTACTCTGTCTTATGACAGGCCCGTAGCCTCTTCGAAAACAAGTTCTCCACACAGTGCGATCTAGTGCTTCCTCTTTAAATTTCCAGTATCCTCCCATTTCCTTCCGTTCGTCCAGTCGCTGCGTCTTACCGTTACGTCTAACCTCGTTTTTATCTTTCCTTCAGTAAAGTGTTTCAGAAGGCAAGTCCTATGCAAAATGTGACCAATCCAGTTAGCCTTCCTTCCTTCCTTCCTTTTTTTTTTTTTGGTATTTATTATATTGCTGTCCTCCTTGACTCTATGATACAAAAACAAAACTGATAGAACAGCTAAAAATTTATGGCATTAAAAGGCGAATTTTTCCAAAAACATGTAAAGGTTTTGCAACTTATGAGATAATCAATGAAAATAAATCTCGTTATCATTAGCTGTCCCTCCCCGGGAGTGACGGGCCCAGTTTATTGCCCGCCTACACGTAAGACAGAAGCAACACCGACATCGGATAAACCGTTTCACTGCTGCGATAAGACAGTTCTGGGATCAGGTAGTGGCGTTTCCTGCACGCCAGATAAACACATGCTGCAATAACTCTGTATCCAGCGCCACTTTTCTGACAGCTTGTTGTACCGCGTGAAGATGAGACAGGTGTTCGCGTTAAGCACAACTGATCTTATCCTGACCCTTCCCCTCTTGAAGCATCCGGCCTTTTTGGCTTCTGTTCACCACTGACTATTTTTTCCTGTTCTTGATTTTAGTCTCGAAATTTTTTAACAGTCGAGCATAGAATGGATTTCGCTGACAGGGGCGAACACATCAGCAGTCACTATGAACCTTCCTATGTGCGTCCGCATGGAACAGCGCGACGCACACTAGACGGATTTGCGTAAAATTTCATATTTCGGATATTTAGTAAAGTCGCACAAAAATAACAGACATCTCACATGAACTACGTACGTTTATCTTATTTTGTTATAACATCTCTTTATTTACAATGAAGACACTGCTTTCCATTCAGGTCCCGGCTGAGGCCAAAGAAAAAATTAACGGTCGAATAATAACAATTTAGCGTAAGCGATATCTCGCTCTTTTCGAGGTATCGATTATAGTGATAATAAGTGTGTTGCCAACATACAGAGAAAACTTAGTGTGTGTTGTGTAAAACGTTGAAAGGCACATTTAAAACACTAGCATCTTTATTGTTTTCCGTGAAAATATCCACAAATTTAAAATCTAGGCAAAATAACAGAGCGAAGGCGCTACAAAGTGTCACGCTGTATGGACATTTTCTTAAATTATTGTACTGATATAACTGGCTTCCATATAAGGCGCGGAATTTCTTAACGTGTACAGAGCTCAGTAACAACGGTTTCCTAGACTAGAAACAATAGCTCAGATCTATTATCAAGTAACTGACGAGCACCAGAAGAAATATTAAGGAAAGTGAGTCAAAGCGAAGGAAGAAAAAATGACTTGCCTTTTTTTTGAAGAAAAACCGTAAAAGTTCGAGAAAACTACGGGAAACCTCAGGTACTGCTCCATAGTACGGCTTGAACTAAATGTCATACTTGGCTGTGTACAGGCCTACGTGTTAAAGTGGCAGTTACTACCCGGAATAAAGTTCCGAGCAAAATGCTTCATGCAATATGACTAATGGGTTCACACCCACACGATATTCTTTTAGTGTTTCATTGCTACACTATTTTGTTGCTAATTCAGAACAAAGTAGCGCCTCCCTATTTATTGGCTCAGATCAGATAAGGATGCGAACGTAGTTTATGTACCATACAGGTCAAAACTTAAAGCACAGTGCTTGCTAATGCACCACCTGCTTTAACACCACAAGAAACTCCGATCTGCTTTTTCCACAGAGCGTAGCTAAATTTAATGTTCGTCATCCCAGTTGGCGTTTAAGCACAAGATGCAATTCTATTCTTTGAGGAAGAATAGAGTTGCATCTTGTAGCTAAATTTGTGTGATTCTCAGGATAAAGTAACTGGGGACTAATATTCTCCTGGAAATAACGCCGTATATTTTGGTAGCTAGATGCCAACATTTTCGTGGAGGCTGCTGCTTCCATTTTTAGTGCAGAACATAAATCCTTTTCAATTCTTACACTGAGAAGATGGAGGCAGGAAATTAATCTGAAATGTCAGTATCTATCTATGAAACTACACGGCGTCACATGCTGATAAACAGTTATTGCAGTCAGCGCCTTAGAAACTCGCATCTCACACACATCGGTTATTTCTCTAACAGTATAAAAAACTTCTCTTTGTAATAGAGAAGCAATGTGTTTTCTGCGAGATGTAAACAATTCTTTTACGTTGTTTAGATGAATTTAAAGCCTAAAAGACTTAAAGATGTAGATACCGACAAGATTACATAGACGGATCACGTAAAAAATTTATACTTGTGTGACAAACGAAAATATTCCTTTGGCACTGAAAACAAATTGTATGACAGGGAAAATGTAACAACAAAGGTCAAGGCACGGACGAAAGGGCTATAATAATAATAATAATAATAATAATAATAATAATAATAATAATAATAATAATAATAATAATAATAATAATACCGACGACGACAACAAATGTGACGCCAGAACACTTATTCCTATGATTATGGCACCACAACACTAACAAGTGATATAAAACAATTGACACACTAACAAAATAGTTATAACACTAACAACAATGGATGTTATATAAAAATATGGACGTATCAGTTACAGAACGTTGCCGGAATTCTATCTTAGACAGAAACAATAGACGTGACACTAACAAAGTGTTTACAACAGGGGCTGGCACTCTTATTATGCGTCTCGTTCCAGGTTCAGAGCGTCGTATGGGCCGTCCTTGCTTTCGTTGGGATTGCTGCCTACACATGTGACCTTCAGGTTAAACCCGATATAAAAGACCCCACATACTACCTGTATTTCGTCTACTTATTTAGTAAGTACAAGACTGAATTATTCAGCATAAGAACCCATCCAGCGTAGGGTCTTCTTGTGTTTCAAATGGGTGCTACAAGTGACCCAGTATAAGGTATATGTCCTTTGCTATATTTGGCCAGTGTAATTATCAAGGGGGAGGCTAGGAGCCAGTCACATGTGATATGTTAGTGACATCGGACTGGCTATAGCTGAGAGAGGAAGAATTAAAATATACTGCTGTTCCCGAACAGTCAGGGTCTGATTACAAGGAACCCAGAAAGGAGACGACGATTTGCTGACCCGGAAGATTGTTCTGAACACACACAGGCTATAGCTGGTATGGTGTGTGTGTGTGTGCGTGTGTGAACGTTTTCTGAGCATTGCTTGGTAAAAGGGTTAATGCCGTCTGCATCCACAAACAAACAAAAACACACACACAAACAACGAAACACAACACAACTGCTGGGGTTAGAAAGACTCACGAATGTATTGAGCGAGTTACAATGAATGAGGTACTTTTTGGGCCATTTCAAATGGCCTCCCAGTTCACCTGACCTCACGCCTTCCTTTTGGTTTTTACGAAAAGCAGCAGGCAATTCCGGAATACTCGTCCGTACTATATCAATTAGCTGAAAGAGGGTAGGTGGAAATTTTGTCCCTGTGTTAATGTAATTGCTTTCCCCTGCAAGCATTTAAAATTTTAAAAAAGGGGCAAATTCATGGGTACACTATGTATGGTACTTCGGTGTACTCGTGCTTTATTCTGCCTTACTCCTCCATCACAATGTCTGAAAGCGGTATCATTCTTTAAAATCGCAAATGTTATGAAGCATAAAAGGACGGCTGTCGGAAAATAATTAGGCAGTTCCTGATTGAATGTTGTCACAATGCAGGGAAAGACACTTGTTTTATAACACCAGCGTTCGTAAGTACTGCTACGATTGCTACCACTTTTGCTGCAGCTGCTAATAATAATAATAATAATAATAATAATAATAATAATTAAAATGTCAGGTAAGATAAGAGAAAACGAAACTTCAAGACTTAGAGGTCAACGGAACTGTATGAAGAGCCTACACTGGCTCAAGAGTACGTGCCGGGAATACGCCTACGTAAACCTGAATTCGTAGCCAAAGGTTTCTGTGAAAGCGGGGCGTCTTATGTAAATGTTAGTTCAGAATTAAAATATAAGCCTTTACGATAAGCATCCTACAAATTACAGGCTTAAAGACTACCTCAATAAGTATGCAATGGGCAAAATGAAAATATTCCACAAATCGTTTTTACTCTGAATCACACGAAATACACAAACACATTACACTAGGAAATGCAGAGTTCACTGTAAGCATGCGGTGCGCACAGTAGCCACTGTACTTAAAGGCTTAACAATATGTATATTTTATGTAAAGGAGTGCCTACGTTTCCTTCATGCGTTGCGTGGTATTCGAACTATTACCTATTGCATAAACAGATGCCTACTAAGAGTGGCGCTCAATTAACCTTGTTTTGTCTTACAGACGGGGACTGCGCTACATTGCCACCTGACCTGGATTTTGAGAAGATATTGGGGAAATTTTTCACAACACCCTCCGGTTTGACAACACCCGCCGGCTCGACGACACCTTTCCCGCTCCCCGAGTGGCCAACCAAGTTCGCTCAGGCGGACTACGTGCATGACGTGCTGCAGGCATACGCTGCTCTTAACGTAACATGGGCCGTCATTTGCCTCATTACAGTGGGTAAGTGGAAAGAACGAACTGCAGAAGATTCGATGTTGAACCAGTAACAACATCTTTTGTGACAATAAAGACGGACCGACCGACCGACCGACCGATCGGCAGTAACTGAGTGACTCTGATCCGGTAGGGATGTGCAACTGGAGAAAATTTTCTGGATTGTTACAGAAGAAAGAGTATAGAACAAATATGTTGTAAGGTTTAAGATTCTCACAGCGGTGTCACTGTATATTAAATTCTTCTGAGATGTTAAGCAGTCTAGGTTCGTAAACCATTACCGATCCTTCGACGGACCGTAGTGCCTCCATTTTCAGAGTTATGAAGTCCGAAGGCTGTTTGACCATGTCTACTCGGCGTAATATCTCAGAGTACTTAACCTTTAAACGACTCGAGATGTGAGTATTAAACGTGTTTATTTACATCATCGAATATTATTCATTCATTCATTCATTCATTCATTCATTCACTCATTCATTCCATAGTCTGTCTTATGAGATGTCCATAGCTTCTTCCAAGGCCAATTACCCACACAGGGCGACCTAGCCCTTCCTTTTTCACTTTCCAGTATCTTCTCGTTTCCTTAACGGCATCCAGTAGCTGCTTACGTCTTCTTCCTCGTCTTCTCATCCTTTCTGTATTTCCTTCAATAACGTCTTTTAGAAGGCAGTTCCATATATGACCCATTCAGTTACCTTTTCTTATTTTATTTTATGTACTATGTTCCTTTCCTCTTTGTCTCCATGTAATACTTCTTAATTTCTCACACGACAGGTCCAACTAATCTTACCCGTCCTTCTCCAGCACCACATTTCAGAGCTTTCGAAGTATTTCTGGTCTACTTTCCGAAGTGTCGAATTTTCTTTCTACTACAAAGATATGCTTCAAACGTAGAATTTCATTAGATCCTTCCTTAAGTCTAAGTGCAATTTATATTATTAAGGTGATAAAGTCAAGAATGATGAGATAGACAGAGCATGTGGCACGCATGAGAATGCTTATAAGGGGTTGGGAGGAAAACTTCTAGGAAAGGGAGTGCTTGGAAACCCAGCTGTAGATGGCAGAATATCAAACTTTTCACTTCTTCTCTTGCCATTGCACTAAGTAGATGCAAGTGGTCGTGTTCACACACTCCTCGCTTTACACCACGATATACTGGGGGGATGAAGGGCATCAGGGACTTTCTGCGTCTAATCACGGGGAAGAAGAAAATCCCTTCACTTCTGCTGAGGACGCAACGTCGTTCATCTTGTCCTTACCCAAGGATTAAGTATGTTATATTGGACAATGGACAGAATTTGCAGTATTTATAGCAGCCTTTATCCTCCTGAAACCTTTAAATATTTCTGCCCCTCATTCCCAGAGAACACACTTCCTCTCAGTTACAAAAATCGCTTAATGCTGTGTAGGTGAGAAGCAGCAGGGATTTTTAACCTTACAATAGGTTATACGCATATTAATTGCTGTGTTTTAAACTAGGGTTAAATAAGCTGAGACTCAGTTAATTGTCCTTTCTATCGCAGTTGCTGTGGTCATGAACGTTCGCAGGTGGTTTGCCTACGTTCCGTGGATCTTAGTCACGGCTGCCAACATTGTCCTCGATGTGGTTGTGACCATCAAATTCGCCAGCGATGCCGTCGTGGCGATGGTGAGCCCATCTGAACATTCCACCAGCAGGGACTGGTGGTTTTAGATACACACACACACACACAGAGTCAAACTCGGTTATAACGTCATGAAAGGGACTGAATATTTTGTGTCTTTATAAACGAGTGTTGTTATAACCAAGGAGTATAATTTTATGGTTAACAGTGACGAATTAATTCGTACCACAGAATATCTGACGCTATAAGCGAGGTGTCGTATAAACCGATGTCGTTATAACCGGGTTTTACTCTGTGTGTGTGTGTGTGTGTGTGTGTGTGTGTGTGTGTGTGTGTGTGTGTGTGTATAGATACATATTCTTCCTCAGGAATTATAGACTGAGTTTACGACATGAGGATAAGAAGTAGCAAACTGAAATGATTTCACATCCTTGTCATTCTGCATGTAGTTATAACAGGCAGGCTGTACCACCCATCCCTTCTAACTCCATGGCTAAGAATACACAGTGTTATAACTCTATTTCTCCATGCGCTTTCGTAGCATTACCTAATTGCTGTGTAAAAGTCATGTTCACCCTATTACCTGCCATGAAGGCACAGAGGGGGTAGCAGTGTAGCCCTACTCCTCCTTTAACCTGGGCGCTAGGTGGGGTGGGTGGTTAACGCCAGGTCCCGGCCACTTTACCCCCAGGAATGACCCGGTACCCATTGTATAGCAGGCTTCTACTTAACCTTTTAAAGCCTAGCGGTAACTTTACATACGACCAGGTTTAACATTAAAAAATTCTACGTGGTGCCCACATTGCGTTTATGTGTTTTGTACGGATCTCAGAACAAACAGCAACTTTTGCCTTATAAAACATTAAGAGACTGGTTTTTATAACCGAAGTGGGGAGTATTTACAGCGCGGTACGCACTGAGTCCTTATATAAAACAGATACGCTTCGTCTTTAAAGGGTTAATGTGTAACTCCCACAATTAACACCGTCTGGGTAAGCCAGGCAGTGAACTCTTTTTAGGTACAAAAAGGTGCAGATCGATTTTGCTGCGCTGTACAACCAAACTTTCCACTTTCAGACGCCGCAGGGCCTGATAGAGGAAATAATTGGAGTAGATTTACACCTTGTTGATGACCCCTACAAAGCGGATTTGTACAAGCAAGATGTGTTCAAAAGTATGGAAAGGTTGACTGCGATACCTTCCATCGTCATGTTACTTCTGTCCAGCCGCGCCGTCGTTTTCTGGCTCCTGAATGTGCTGTGCCTTATCTGCGTCTCCATGTCAATTTCCCGATTTTCAAAGGAAAAAGGAAAGGTAAGCGTCTGACATAGGAGGGTGGGCATGTCTCATTAGCAAGCTTCATCCACACCATGTCAGATTTGATATTCACTTTTCTACCCTGAAGATGGATGTATCTCATTCCCCCGAAACGTTGGTATCTACCTACCAAAATACACGACATCACATCCCAGAAAACTGTAACCTGTACATTTATTTCACGTTCTGTTACCAGAAAGACACAAAGTTTATTGGTAGCTACTAAGGATATCAGCCTGGAAGCAGACAGGCCTACTGTGAAAACCGAGCACGTGCGTTCCTGTCTTTTGAACAGAATGCAGGACGTCACAACACAAAGACAGATAATAAATTCTTTGGGGGTGTGGAGTCGTTCAAATGTTTGGAAACAACCTACAAATCGAAACTGCATTCACAGAAGTATAAATATTAAAATATATACAAATACACGGTTATCTGTTATTTTACATGAGTGTGAAACTTGATCTCTCACATTGAGGGAGGAACATAGGATGAGGGTGTTTTTGAATAGGGTGCTGAGGAAGATATTTGAGCCTCAGAAGTACGAGGTGAGAGGGCAGTGGAGGTCCGCATAGTGACGAGCTTGACGATTTGTAATTTTCACCAGTCACGTGACTCGATTCTTTAACGATGAATATTTTGTATTCATGTTATATTGGTTCTAAACATCAGGAACACATTTAAAATACTGCCATGTAAAATTATATAGTGGGGGGGGGGGGGGGTAGAGGCGTATCTGTTATACCCCAGCAAAAGCAGTTGTATAGGACAACCGTATTCTGGAATGTGACGTCATTAAGACCCTTGTCGGCCCATACAGATGGAGGCCCACAGCAGAAGGCTAAATGTTATAACACTGCAGATGTACTGTCCTCTTTTACAGGAGAAAGCACTAACGACATATCCATACGATAGATCGGGAAGGCCAGGTGTCCATAACAAGAACCCCTACATCGAAGAACTTCGCAGCAACGGACCGGATCAACCGCACGAATACGCCTACGCCCCTGGCTACAGCACACCTTATTCTTACACAGGAGGTGACTTCAAGATGCCGTCCTTACATCCTGCCCACCCACTCACAAACAACGACCTGGCTTCGAGCTCCGCTCCTGGAACTAATCTGCATTCTCCTACAGCACAGCCATATTACATGGAATTGCAGGATCCGAAGCCGCGGTACCACGCTCCATCTGCCCCAACGGATAATTATGAACGGCAGCCCCTACATAGACTGCCCGTACACAATGACCTACAGGGGAATAATGGGCCCGATGTGCGGAGAAGAGCTCCACATAATCATGGGACGGATTCGGAGATATCTTCCCAGCCACCCATAAAAAACAGACCAGCCTCCAACATCGTTTTTCCAAGAGTCGATCTGCGCTCTTCTCCTCCAGAGGCAGATCCGGAGTACCTAGAACCTAGACAGGGGATATACAACACAATGCC
Organism: Coptotermes formosanus; assembly: GCA_013340265.1. NCBI lineage: Eukaryota > Metazoa > Arthropoda > Insecta > Blattodea > Rhinotermitidae > Coptotermes > Coptotermes formosanus. Next base: position 189,898 of record BLKM01000118.1, read on the forward strand.
TTCAGCTGACAATTATGAGCAACCGCCATTGCCTAAGCTGCCCGTACCTGGTGGCGTAACCGGGAATAATGGGTCTGCCGAACAGCTGAAGGCACCGCACGTCCATCGTAGGGACTCAGACAGGCCTGCCTACAGACCTCAACCCTCAACGACAAACCCGAACCGGTAAGGCGTCGTTAGTGATTATACGTCGTGCCCCGAACACTGGACGGGCTTCAAAACTATGGACTTAATATTTTAATGCCCTTTCCGCGTATCTGTGTTTAAGAAAATGTCGTTTAAAACCCAGTTACTAATCAGCCAGCTGCAGCACTCGCTTAGGCTACATAACGGGTGCAAAAATATATGCACCGGATCGCCCGGGCGGCTAAATTTTATAATGTTACACGTAGTATTTTTGGGTTTTAGGAAACTTCTTCATACCACCCATCTGGCACTTAGAAATTTGAGGTGGGTGTTATATTTTTGGAAAGTTTAAGCACTCTTGGGGTGCATAAGTGAAAAATTAAAGGATATTTAGAGATTTAAGCCTGTTCCATTGATGAATGGATGAAATAAATGAACTTAGCTTCGACAAAGGATTCATTAATTAACCTGTGGGTTAATCTGCTATGTGACTTGTTTCAGTTAGGCTATATTTTCCAAAATATTGAAAATATCTCGCATCTTTTATAAGCAACACATAATCTGGGCAGAACATACATGATATAAGTCTACTGAAAATAAATGGATATTACAAGCCAGGACTATTGTAGTTGTGTTAGTTCTATCTTCTGCATTGAAGGGCCCTTTCGCGCTGTTTTAGTGCATCTGAATATTCTCATCAGCACTTTGGTTTTTGTATCTTACAAATCGCCTAGGTAAATATTTTCAGTTTTATAATTTCTGCTAACTCTACGATCCCAGCAATACCTACATATAGCTTAAGTGTCAGCGGCGTTAGGCGTCTCTTCTTTAATTATTGCGAAACCTGTACTGTTTGTGGAAAAAATATACAGAGTATAAAATATTTACTTTAGACTTTTCTACAACTCCTATTTGAATTACTTCTCACTCCGAAACTCATTCAGTGAGTTACATTACACTTGCGCGAATAGAGTGCGAAGTGCCATTTTTTTCTGCCCAGTTTTAAAAACAGTGGAATATGCTGGTAATTGTTAAAAGTTCTTTATACCAAGATTTTTCAACTCGGTTGGAGGTTGTCGACTAGACAGACAAACAGACATGGTGATGCTATTAACACCTATTTTGCGTCTTATTCTTGTGAATTCGCCATATATTAGCTCAGTATTCCTAGGATTAATGAAAGACAGCTTAGAAAAGTATGTCATGAACGTATGTTCACCTGGCTGTCTGAGCCTGTCTTTAGCCATGTTTGCGTGAGTTAACGAAGCTTTTCCAATTGCAGACGATCCATGGATTACGAAGACGTGAAGCCACTGGAAAGGAAAACTTCGCAAACACCACAGGATCGAACTGAGGACACTAACAGGTGAGAAAACTTCAGAAATTAAACGTGTATCAATACACATTTTCGATAAATAGAGGCGTAACATAGCTTTGGTAAAATTCTGCAGAACGTCGTCAACAATTTGACTACATTTCTTTACTCATTCTGAAGAAGAAGACAAATCAGAAGACCCAAATTGGGATGCCTATTTTCTGGCCTGTTGCTGGCTCCGACGAGAGGGGGTCGTGCCTCGCTGGATGGTTTTGGGGGCCATCGGGGGGCATGATTGAGGACCGTGGCAGAACTCGGACCCGAAGTCGAGGTAGTCGATGATGCCATGTTGTGCAAATGCAGATTTGCAGGTCGTGCCTTCTTGGACGCTGAGTAAAGAAGACGAAAGCGATGAGCATAGAAACGTTGCGCCTTCTGTGGCAGACCTGGTCACTGCACGAGGTGCAAAACTGAAGGAATGTCGCGGAGTTCACGGCTGGTACTCATGATTCGTGCCAACCGACGCACTTCGCTGGCGAATTTGAATAGTTTGGCAGAAGCGTCCAGTACCAATGCAGGTCGTCGGCATTGTCTATCCAAGGCAGTTCGTTCTCTGGGTTGAAGAACATACGGTCAAAGAAGAATTCAACTGACAGCGAATAATGAAAAGACATCACGGCAGTGATTGTTGCACGTCTGTCAAATCACGGTCAAGAATGCTGATGAACCCATCCAGAAAAATCGAGGATAGTTTCAGCAAGTTTTATGAACACCCATTAGCTTCGTCACGTATGTCCTTCCAATGGTCCGTCTGTCTGTCCGCATGCAGCAACTCCTCTCCCATTGAAAGGATTTTCGTGTAAATTTGATACTGTGGGTTTGTATTAAAATCTACCGAGAAAATCCAAACTTCATTAAAACTGGACAAAAATGTCGGGCGCTTTACATGAAGACTGTTAGGATAGGCAAGGACGTAAATTTTTTATTTTGTGTTCACTGAGATGTAAAATGTAGTTCATATAGGGGAAAGAGTTTATTTATTTATATTTATTTATTTATTTATTTATTTGCAGTTTATTTAGGATACAGTCACTAACTTAAACCGTATAGCGCTTAGTGATTGGATGACTGCGAATTATCAGTGAGAAAGGACTTGGAAGGCAGTGGCTGTGGGATACTTGAGGGTAATATTCCATGACGTGTCTGAAGGTACTGAGGAAAACCATGGAAAATACTAGGATATTCAGTGTTCCTACAGGGATTCGAACTGGTCGCCTCCAAAACACACACAGCAGGCGATATCGCTGCACACAGCTTCTCTGTTTTCTGGTTTTACGAAAATGACGGTGCATATCACACCAGTCGCTGTCAACGCATCAAAAAATAAGTGAATTTCTCCCGTAAGAACTGAGCCTCACGTACCCTTTGGGAGGGACTTTTTGTCCGCTACAGATACGATAGTGCGTCGAGGTCCTCCACCTGAACGTAAGTAAATGATCTTTCTCTCACCTCCGGACTCTCTATCTTGCGCAGGAACACAGGTCGCCGTCTGTCAGGTTCCGTACCCCGGCCCTCAGGTTCCCTGCCACCGGACGAGCTACGCAGTCAGCTGCCATGGTCATACTTCGGCCCCAGGGACGTGCCAATGAGACCTAAGCCCAAACAGGATCCCGTGGTTGAGGAAGAACTGATGCCTCCCGTGCCAGTTCCAGACTACACACTGCACTTCGGCAAGGCGGCTCGCCCCGTAAATTCCCAGTGGTCCGAAGACGGAGCATCGTCCTCCGGTCACCATGCGGCGGACCACCGCGGCACTTCGGCATCCGGTGTGGACAGAAACAACAGCTGTAAGCCTTCAACTTGAAGCCAAGGGGGTGGTCAGGGATAAAGCTTGAAATTGGTCTAATTTAATGAAGTGTGGACGGGCGGTGAAAATGCAAGTAGCTGCAACTCGTCAATTACAAATTTGGGCTTGTACCACTTTAAGAACAGACGACTTACGTGTCCGATCTACATTGCGGTCTGATAAGTCTCCCACATGATTAATTTAACCCCGCACGTCATTCTAACTATATTTGTCATTTCTGAGCATGATGGATAGTTCTTTATATCTAAAAAGACCACCTAGTGCGGCATGCCCATACATACATTCCTCTCTACGTGAAATCTAATCCACAGTTAAAACAATTCTTGCAAAATCCACGCCACTTCACCCTCAGAACTTCAAAATTCCAACCTGCAAATTTGTACCCTTGAGAAGGTTTCACGGATGAACTGAAACATGTTGAGCAACTAACAAATTTATTAAAATAATTGTAGGCTTTAGATGGAGAAACTGGCCATTATATTTCATTTACAGTTGGTTTCATACTACTACGTACAATAACTTATTCTGAGGATGGGACATCCCGTTGTGATGACTGAACAGCCAGATAAAACAGCAGACCTTCGAGGACAAATATTTTTGGCACAGTTGATAACAGACAACGGGGCAAAAACATTTGTCCTCGGCTCTCTGGTGCTTTATATGTTATAATCACTTCAGCCTATATCTTACGATGGTGCGGTGGGGAGACCTGAGGGAAGGCGACCACTTGGGAGACCCAGGCGTAGATGGGAGGATAATATTAAAATTAATCTTCAAGAAGTGGGATTGGGGCATGGACTGGATTGAGCTGGCTCAGGATAGGGACAGGTGGTGGGCTCTTGTGAATGCGGTAATGAACCTCCGGGTTCCATAAAATGCGGGTAATTTCTTGACTAGCTGAAAAACTGTTAGCTTCTCAAGAAGGCCTCTGCTCCGTGGAGTTAGTTAGTTGGCACTCATCGCACCAACCGTCCATAACGCCCAAGCCTATAACCTTACATTTTGGACAGTTTTCTATAAAGTGAAGGTGAGTGCAGAAAATATTCCCTTGAGAGATCCAGGCTGTCGCAAAAATTCATCTGAGGTCTTCGTTCTTGTGTGATATTGCTCCGCATCACCGGGTGATTGGTGCCCGACGTTTACGAAAATGTGCTGGTCCCATCTTCAAAATTATGTCATGATGCTCTTCCGAAACGCCGACCACCAATGACTCAGTGGCGCGTGCCATACCCCAGAAGAATGAGACGTCAAATATTCTCGTCCCCTAGTATAAATATCACAACGCAACACTCTGAAAAGCCGAGCAATAAGTACATGACTTGAATACAGGGAGGGCCAAAGCAAGCATTTTAATTTTCAATCTGGGGCGCACAAATCCCAGGTGCTAGGTCGCCCGGGCAACTAAATACTTCACGGTGGCGCCTAATACTTGTTGATCCTCAGTATGGAGGTACCGTCATGTCACCCTGCTGGCACCTAAAATTCTGAAGTAGCTCGTAGATCTTCAGAAGATTTGTGCGTCCCTGCTTTTTAAATCTGTACAGGTGTACTCCATAATGTCTCAAAAAAGTATTCGCAGTCTTCAGAGGACGAATCTATATCGTGTGGGTGCCTGTTTAAACCTTACAGTCGCATAAAGTTGCAGCATTTTTTCTAGAACAAATTTTATATCTGTAATACTATGGCTCGGTCGCAAGAACATGTTTTGTGAAACTTACATGCACGGGCAAACAGTGCGACATCTTGAAATCCTGAAACCTGAGCCACTAGGCACAAATGATTCCTTACTAATAGCAATCGTAAAGAACGCCTCAAAGTGAACTTATGTCTTGTGTGTGTTGCAGTGTTGGAAAGGAACCGCCTTTAACACGGGCTATTGACAGAGGAAACCGCAGGTGTTCGTTGACACGTCATCAGCGTGAAGACTGCAGTCAATAGCAGAAAAGGAGAATCAACGTCATTGTTACTGTTGTGATTATAACAAAAAGCTCAACAATTTGTGATGCAGTGTATTGTATACCATAACAATGACATTTATGACCACAAAGGTTCCAAGAAAAGTTCCGCACACATTTCAAACAAGTACAGCAAGAAGCGAGCATTGTTACACTTATATACGATGGTGGCGGTACCATCGCTCCTACATGGGTGTGAGAACTGGACTTCAACAACGTAATACGCAAGAAAAATTGAAGGGGCAGGGATAATAATTTTCAGATCAGTTGCAGGGTATGCATTTATGACCATAAAGCAAATCAAGAGAGAAGAGAGTTAAATATGTATAATTTAAATGAAATTATTCTGGGTTATATTTGCAAAGGGACACAACGCCTATTACGACTGAACAATACACATATTCCCAAATTAGTGTGTGAATGCATTCTAACTGGGGAAAAAAAAAACACATCGACCAAGGAAAATATGGAGGGACCCATCGAGATGAAAGAAGCCAGAAAATGTTTTAAACCATGTGTATTATTATTATTATTATTATTATTATTATTATTATTATTATTATTATTATTATTATTATTATTATTATTATTATTATTATTACGAACGGTGTTCGGAAATGATTTGGACTCACCTCATTTGCAGCAATTTTATTAACTCTAGGCCCAATATTAAACACCTGCTAGCTCAACATATTGCCCTCCCAGGTTATACATCGCTGCCATGCCTTGGGAGCTTCTAGTTGGCCTCGCGGAACGATTCTATACGGGTTGTGCGTTACCACTCCTGGACAGCCGTCTGTACGGTTTCCTTGCCACTGCCGAAGTTCTGTACCCAGCTGAACACAATGCTGCGTGCAGGTGCTTACCCTTCACAAATTGCTGATAACCCGACAGTGAATATGTGACTGTTTAACGCCTTTTTTTTACGCAGAAATACCGTGGTCCATTTCTGCCCATGATAATCGCTTTCCATTGTGCGACTCTTGTCCATGCGTTTCGACTGCTAGGTTTGGTAGTGGTGCAGCAGCTTTTCACAGGCATGCACGACTAGGACCTTTGGTAAAGGAATGCTGTACTAAGACTGCACTATCTGAAGACAATTCGCCCAATCTCACAGTTTTTTATTAGCCGAAACATCAGCCCCAGTCCGAATCATTTTCGAACGCTTTTCGTATTTAAGCCAAACTCGATCGTGGCACGTAACCATGTCCCCTCTTTTTTATATATATAATTCTATAACTACGAATCATAACACGGCTCCTCTAATTATCTAAATTTAACTCGTATTTGGGGACAACAAAAATGTAAGCATTATGTTTACAGCTCCCCAAAAAAGCACATATTTGCTGCGGGTTTGCAGCTAAAGACCGGTTATTAAGACGCCTGAAAGATTACAAGATCCCTTTTGGCCGGTCAGAAAATTGGTACAATATGGAATGATGAAGTGACGAAAAAAAAGTAAATGTAGCTGTTAGAACTTCGTATTGGCCGTAACACAGGTAAAATTATTAGCGGACTTGGCTAATATACAACAGTTAGCAGAATTCTTCAAGATGTGTAATAAGATTTGACTTTTTTTCGCGGATTGGAATTACCATCACTAACGCCAGTACCTCTTCAGCACTTGACACGTAGGAACAGGCATAACTCGGATTTTCAGCCTGCGTATACAGATAACGTCTCCAACCCTACGGCGTCCAGAATAACATAACCCTCAGAGATAATCGTCTGATTACAGAAAACAAATAATGAAGTGTGAGCTGATTACACGACAGAATTATTCAGAAATCTTCTGTTATATTTTAGCGCTAAACAGTTTCATTCACAAGTACTGGCACTAACCACTGAAGAAAAAATAAACTGACATAATTCACGCATCAGAGTCCTTCGTCCGAAGACAATAGTCACTCAACCACTCCAGAAACTGCAAACCTTTAAATGTGATTGTATGTAGTCAATTTACGTAGTATTTCACCAAACAAATACACTCCAGTACTCATGCGCATGTGCTAAACATAAAGCTGCGACATGTTTCGGTGCCAGTGCGCCATCCTCAGGCAGCACAGGTGGCCAGATCTAAAATCAACTGTCACTGAGGAGCCACTATTTGTACGGTTCCACAAATCTGTTGCAGGCTACGTTGTTAATACGTACTGTGTATGAGTACTGGACAGCGCTCTGTTGGTGTAATAAATTGAATACGTTGATCAAGACAATGCACTGACTGTACGCAGTTCATGAAGGGAAATAAACCGTACGCAGGCTGACAGCCAGCACATCAAAGGAAGCAGAACGTTGTGTTGCCATGTCCTTTCAAATCCCTTTTGCACAGATCATCCTATCATTACCTGCTACTTACCCTACGCAGTTGGAGAACCGGGTTAGCTCAGTCAGTACAGTGACTAAGCTACAGGCTGGACAACCGAAATATAGCCGTTTGATTCGCTGCAGAAAAAATCGATTCTTCTGTTCCTCAAATCTGTACCGGCCCTAGAACCCACCCGGCCTCTTGTCTAGCGGGTACCGGGGGTGATTTCCCGGGAGTAAGTTGGCCACAGACAGAAGCTGACCAGTAACCTTACATCTCGTGCCAAGACTAAGTGAAGTCACATCTACACACCCATACTCCTTAAGGTGTGCACAGGGTCAAATTCGCCTTTATCTTTCACCTATGCAGTTCAAAAAAATCATTACATAAATCGTGACCGCTTGCTGGGATCGTGGGTTCGAATCGTGGATATTTGTCTCTTGCACAGTGTTTGTGTTGAGAGGTAGAAATCTCTGCGACGGGCCGATCCCTCGTCCAGAGGAGTCCTACCGACTGTGGTGTGCGCTTGAGTGTGATCAAATGAAATTACAAAAACCCGCGACACCTGCTGTGAACAAGTGGGTAGAAGAGGGAAGGGCTAAGAGGAAGAAATAATTACTCATTTCTGTCTAACCACACTGTAGCCGAATATGGGGAAATATTGTTTGTTTGTGTGTGTGTGTGTGTGTGTGTGTCCAGCCTCACCCCGAGAAGGACCCTTTGACCCTCCGTCCTTCTGGTTTTCGCTACGACAGGAGTAGGAGGACGGAAGGAAATAAAAATATACAGGGATGCGAGGCTGGGCACAACAGGGGGAGGGGGGGGGGAGGGTAGAAATAAGGAAATGTACGAAGGTCTGCCGAACTGGCGGGAGTCAGTGTTTGAGAGAAGTAAGAAGACAGAGGCACCTACTTTGACGTTGGCACGAAAGAACAGACTGGTGGTGACCGAAATAAAGTGGGACATTTCAACCAGTACATGAATTAATGGTGGTCAAATGAAGGTGGAACCTGTAGCTAGTAAATTTATTGCTGGTGATTAATAAAGCGTGAACTCAGTACAACTAGTGAATGTATTAGGGGTAAATAATAAAGGTGTGATACCTGACTGAAAGAAACCCATCCTCTCGTCGGGTGCACTGGTGGGACCTGCACCTTAAGAACGACGGTTACAGTACTAACCAGCAATTAAGGTATTACATAAAAAATTATGGGTCACACTCTTCAGTTATATACCATCACAGTAACACTATCTACATAAGTATCATGACGGGGGCACGCAAAGCATCATATTCCTGATGAAGGCATAACCGCAACAAGCGGTATAAATAAAACAGGTAAGGTAAAGGTAAAGCAGTCCCATTACAGGCCTGGACAGGACCTGAGGGTTCCAGGAGGTCGAGGCTCCCAGATTTCCAGACAATCGGCACATGAAGGTGGTTAGGCTGTCAGCCGTACGCACCGGCCGTGTTTACCCCCAAGGAAATATTCCTGGTACTCATTTCTGTTAGAGCCCGAGTAGACCCCAGGGGCATAGTGCGGCCGAAAGGATTATGCCAATGAAAAAATCCACGGACACCATCGGGAATCGAACCCGCGACCTGCCGGTTTGTAGCGCAGTGCTTCAACCAACTGCGCCACCGCGGCCCCAAATAAAACAGGTATTGTTGTAAAATAAATGTTTGATTTCAGGCTTCCGCCGCGATGTAGATGACATCTGCGCCCTTATGAGGTATTGTGCAGCGGTGAGTGGCAGTTTTGTACGGACATTTCGGGACAACTTATCGGTCACATCTTCAAGGGTCAAGAAGTCCAAGAATTCTTGACCGTTGAAGACGAGATCGATAGGTTTCCTGAACCGTCGGTAAAGAACTGCCACTCACCGCTGCGCAATATCTCATAAGAGTGCAGATCTCAAAATAAGATGCTGTTAATTTTATGGTGTATACCTGAATGCTGTAGTGTATATGTTTGAGATAAACAATTTAAAATTGTCGGCTGTTAAACTACCGCAACGTCGCGTTCCTCACACTTAAATATGGACAAAAACTGCAATGACTGGTGTCAACAAAAATCTCAGATGGGGCCAAACTTGGCGCCGGTGCCTGTGGTTCGCCACTCCCCCACTGCTGCAATTCGTTATCTTTTACGACGATCTTTGATTTGCGCAATAGGAGAAAGATAAAAGTGGTGGGATGGCGATTTAGTGAGCTCGGTAGTGGAAGGCGTTGTAGCTGCTGGACAGCTGTGAAATGGTAACAGAAAATTACCAAGAGAGTATCTCTGCGAAACGTCGGTAAAGCAGCTTACTCCCACATTTGCCAACGCCTAGAAATAGGATCCACATCAGTAGTGGATTGGGCTAACTCAACTCTGAATAACGCGGTCGTCGAAGTGGCAGAGGTCACGCGGTGGCGCAGTTGGCTGAGGCAATGCGCTAAAAGCTGAGAGGTTGCGGGTTCGAGTCCCGATGGCGTAAATTGGATTTTTCATTGACTTAATCCTTCCGGCCACACTGTGGTCCCTGAGGTCGACTTAGCTTCTAACAGAAATGAATACCAAAGGGAGTACTTGCTTTCCCTCACAAATTTTGATACACTTCTGCACGCCACTGATTCTGATATGTATTGCTGAACAACTACATGCACGCCACTGATTCTGGTTTATCATGAACGTGTCTGATAAGCCGATATTCAAGATTTCTCATATTGTGGACGTTTCGATGATATATAGCCTGAACCGTATTTCGCAAACAGGCCTAATCCATGCACACAATGGAAGCAATCAGGGGTATCCCACATACAGTCATGACGCTAGACATGGCCCTCAGCAAATTACGTAGTGTACTGGTACAGACCCTATAACATGACGAGTGATTGTCTTTCTCATCGCAAGAAAAATTACACAATCGCATTGTGGAGACACGTGCTGCCCAAGAATGGCACGTGAGGTTATATCTCTGCGTATATAATGACGCTGTAAAGGTATGCGGGGTATAATGTACAGTAAAATGGCGACAAAGATTATGTGTTTAGGTGGTAAAGGTTGGCAATGAAGAGGTTCTAGCGTAACACCATTCCGCCATTCTCCCGTACAGGACGATCTGAAGCAAACGTGAAGATGTCACGGTAACGTTTGTGTCGCGTAAAATAACCAAATTTTAAAGCGGGTATGTCATGACAGGGTTTCAGCCCCTGCAGGAATTCAGGAATATTGGTTACGGCGTCCTAACGTGCATTTCTGCCACTTTAAATCCAAGGGAAAGACGTGGCAGGAATCTGCGTGAACTCCGACATGCGACCCTGACGTGATGGCGAAAGGAAACATCCCCTGCCCTTGCCGCGAACTGAACGCCGGTCACCCAAAGCCTACCTGCTTTATTCCCCCGAATGAAGTCTCTGGCGATGTCAATAAATTAACAACTGAAAACCGGACTTAAAATCTACTGGACGATTCTAATGGTTAGTCACAAAGCTGTGGTATTAAACTGGCACATTAGCTACTGTATATTGTCTCTTGTTGAAACCGACTTTTCGGCATTTGTTTCTACTTCGGCCATCAGGTGAAAAGTATTAACAAGAGACTTTAGTCTGTTTGATTCATTAGATTGAGCTAATATATTCCCGTAGAAGAATCAACCAAAGAGACTGTGCTTCAGATTCGTGTTTCTAATTTTGCCTGATGCATGACGCACAACGAGGTTTCAAAACTGTTTTAAAGGAGAGAAAATAGAACAAGCCCAAAGCAGTGCCAGTTTAGAACCGTTCTCAAGAGTGACTTCAAATTTGTGCACTGAATTTCCAGTTGATAGCTGATGCAATTATTGAGCCTATAGGTCTACAGAATCTCAGTGGCAGCGCGGTCAAGTCGCGGGTCTATGGCTGTTCGCTTGTTGGGATTGCGGGTTCGAATCCCGCCGGAAGCATGAATGTCTTTTTCTTGTGAGTGTTATGTGTTGCCAGGTAGAGGTCTCTAAGTCGGGCTGATCACTCGTCCAGAGGAGTCCTACCGAGTGTGGTGTGTCTGAGTGTGATGCGAAGCCTCGATAATGAGGAAGCCATGACCCACTAGGGGCTGCTGCGTCATAGAAAAAAATAAGTCAACAGAAGCGAGGAGCCGTCGTGTGCCTGAAGGATGTGCCGTACACAAAACGGAATTGACAGTCAAGCGACGTAACTTAATCGTTCACGCCAGAAGAAACAGAAGCAAGGAGCCGTGGACAATCGCTGTTTGCAGATATGGCGCGGGTGACTTCGGATATATCAGCTTGCAGAAAAAAGGAGTTATACTAAGAAAATTATATTTTCTTGATTCTACGAAGTATGTGACATCACACATTGCGTGTATGTGTGTGGGTATCGGTAGGTACCTAATCAAAGGTTCTTGCGCCAATTGGAAATAACAATGACATTAAAGTGGTAAGCGCCTACAGCGAAGCGTGTACCACGCCTAATCATGTAAAGTGTAATGCTTGATTCAGTGCTGTTATTAAAACCAAACCTAATAATAACCTAAAGATGGAGGTAGAAAGTTCCTCCGAAACGTCGGGATCTATCAACCATAATACAAGGCTTCATATACACATAGAAATCGTCTGAGCAAATCTCATACAAGCTTCAAACTAAGGAAACGTGACGTTAGGTGGTGCCCTTTCTTCCCCGTCGCATATTCTGCCTAAGGGTTACACAGCCATGCGTTTCATTTGTGAAAATACACTACAAGATGCGAGGATGAAGTTCATGTTCAGATTTTAGGGCCCAGTGGTTGTTTTATGCACCACCAGTTTTAAAAATCAGACCTTGTACATTTTGCCCACACAGTGTGTTTATGTGTTTTGTGTGGATCTCAGAACAAACAGCGATTATTTCCCTATACAGCATTAACTGACTGGTTTGTATAACCGAGACGGAGTGTGTTTACTGCGCGGTACGGGCTGGGTCTTTATGTATATAATTCTACGTTCTGCCCACACAGTGTATTTATGTGTTTTGTGTGGATCTCAGAACAAACAGCGATTATTTCCCTATACAGCATTAACTGACTGGTTTTTATAACCGAGACGGAGTGTGTTTACTGCGAGGTACGGGCTGGGTCTTTATGTATATAATTCTACGTTCTGCCCACACAGTGTATTTATGTGTTTTGTGTGGATCTCAGAACAAACAGCGACTATTTCCCTATACAGTATTAACTGACTGGTTTTTATAACCGAGACGGAGTATGTTTACTGCGTGGTAAGGACTGGATATTTAAATATAAATCTACGTTCTGCCCACACAGTGTATTTATGTGTTTTGTGTGGATCTCAGAACAAACAGCGATTATTTCCCTATACAGTATTAACTGACTGGTTTTTATAACCGAGACGGAGTGTGTTTACTGCGCGGTACGGGCTGGGTCTTTATGTATATAATTCTACGTTCTGCCCACACAGTGTGTTTATGTGTTTTGTGTGGATCTCAGAACAAACAGTGATTATTTACCTATACAGCATTAACTGACTGGGTTTTATAACCGAGACGGAGTGTGTTTACTGCGCGGTACGGAATGGGTCTTTATGTATATAATTCTACGTTCTGCCCACACAGTGTATTTATGTGTTTTGTGTGGATCTCAGAACAAACAGCGATTATTTCCCTATACAACATTAACTGACTGGTTTGTATAACCGAGACGGAGTGTGTTTACTGCGCGGTACGAGCTGAATCTTTAAATAATTCAGCTTAATTTTCGTCTCTAACGCGGAAAAACGTGTTCGATTCCAGGTCATTCGATGTGAGATTTGTGGTGGACAAAGTGCAACTGGGACAGGATTTTCTCCGAGTACTTCATTTCTCAGCTGTTAGTATCATTCCACCAATGCTACATATTCATCTTCATCTATATGTTGCTGTTACCAGAAGGACAAAGGGGCAAAGCCTGGGAATCTTCCAAAAAGTAATTTTCTTTCAGAAATCGGGGATAATATGATATAAGAGTACGCCTACTTTCACTTTTTCGTCTTTAAAGGTGAAAGTAGAAGAAGCATTTGTTTTTACTATTCAGGACGTTACGGGTCACCGTTCCTGTACGTGAATGCAATACTTTCTGTTATCATAAGACAATTCTAATCTCCACCGCTAGATTATTTCAGATAATCACAATTAAACATCGGCGATACATATGAACAGCCGATATCACCACCCTGACGTCACTCACGGCCAGTCCGTGACACATTAGTTAACAATGTGAGCTGCCTGAGATCGTTGAATCAGGAGTCTATAAACCGAGTAATCTTCAGTACACTTAAGAACGGTGAATACGAAGAGATAATTCTTTTGTGTCGTGAAACGTAGGGATACAGCAGTATTTAGAGATAGCAGACTCTGCATCCACTACTGTTGAACTGAACGTCGGTGGAAAAATGGTTGCTATTTCGCCTCTTCTGAGGCCATTAGGAATTGCAGCAGGAGGACTGGGCTGTGTAAGTATATTCTGCAGCATTCACGTCCCTTGTGCATCTCTGAATGAGTACTGTGCATGTGGCGAATTCAGTTACATGCAAGTTATTTATGCTTTACTGCACTTCTGTTGATTTCAGTTTCTCTAATCTCATTTCTGCTCTGGAATTCTTAGACGTGTCATGACACGCAATAGACATTTGGTGTTAAACCATTGAGCCAGTATTTATCTTCCACAATCTTGTAGTAATTTAATGTGCAGCTTCATTAACATGTAACATCATGTGTTAGAATGCAGAGAAGAGTCATTTTCCTACACGACAGTTTGATGTGCTTTGGAAGTACTGTGCATAATTTGATAACAACTAACACGACTAATAATTGTGTTTAAATTACTGGAAATTGTTATTCGGACGTGACAAAAACTGAACCTGTCACATCTAAATTTAACCCTTTAAAGACGAAACGCATTCTCTCTGATATAAAGACTCAGCGCGTACCGCGCAGTAAACACTCTCCACCTCAGTTTAAAAAACAAGTCATTTGATGACGTGTCAGGTAAAAGTTGCAGATTGCTCCCAGATAAGTACAAAACACATAATCGCAGTGTGAGCACCTTGGAGAATTGATTAAATTTAAGCCTCGTGGTACGTAAAGTTACAGCTAGGCTTTAAAATGTTAATAAGGTGTTCGGAACAAACTCACAAATTCTGCTTCCGTGTTTCACAAATGTTCAGCCCTACAGATACACAGCTACCACCGTTGTTACAGTTTGAGGGATTGCTTTATTGCGTGCATGAAGACATAAGAGCAGACTGAATTCCGGGAATGTTTGCAAACTTCCGCTACAGAATCTCTTGCCTTCCGTTTGTTGTCTAAAAACACATACAAAAAATTAAAACATTCTGCCTGTTGTTTTATAACGGTGTACAACTTAGCCTGTCACATTAAACGAATAAATAGTATGGGTTGGTGCTAACGGTGTGATCTGCGTTCATATTGTGAATTGACTTTGCAGAAACATTGCGTCTAAACATCTGACATAATGAGAATATTGCGTCTAGCGATCTGACCCTGTGCTGCTTTTCCATCTACCGATAATGCCCATTGGTAATACTGCTTGTAACAATACGATCCTGAGTCGATACTGGGACCTGACCCAGCACTGACACTGCGTCCAGCCGTCTACAGGTCTCGATGTTCGGTGTACTTATCTGACCTTGTGTTTGTATTTCTTCTAATGCGATCCAATACCTGACTTGTTTTCGTATCTCAGTTTCAGGCACTCATTTGGGGTATCCTTTCTCTACTTGGAATTCTGGTTTACAGTGACGCTATCCGCCCGTCCACATCTACGGCTGCATCAAGTATATTCCAAAGTCAATTGGTCTCCATGTACTTTAAAACTGGTAATACCTGTAAGTGCACTGGATACTAAAATTAGTAGCAGAAGTGCTGGTGGTGGCTGTGGTTGTGTTGGTGGTGGTGGTGATGGTGGTGGGAGTGGTTGTGTTGGTGGTGGTGGTGGTGGTGGTTGTGCTGGTGGTGTTGGTGGTGGTGGTTGTGTTGGTGGTGGTGGTTGTGCTGGTGGTGGTGGTTGTGCTGGTGGTGGTGGTGGTGGTTGTGTTGGTGGTTGTGGTTGTGTTGGTGGTGGTGGTGATTGTGGTGGTGGTTGTGCTGGTGGTGGTGGTGGTTGTGTTGGTGGTGGTGGTGGTTGTGCTGGTGGTGGTGGTGGTTGTGTTGGTGGTGGTGGTGGTGGTGGTGGTTGTGCTGGTGGTGGTGGTGGTTGTGGTGGTGGTGGTGGTTGTGCTGGTGGTGGTGGTTGTGCTGGTGGTGGTGGTTGTGGTGGTGGCACTAAGTTAATCTTCCAACATTTGTAAACGTTTTGAAATTTAGGTGGCACCTGTAAACATTTCGTAGCGCTCTCCTTAATAATGGCACAAAAGCCGAAAGAGGCAGGAGATACGGCAGTTCGATAGTGACTGAAATTGGGTGCACAGAGTTAGTAATTCAGATCCCAGTTCTACCCACTGTTTCTTTTCCCTAGCTTTCTTATATCTGCCTTATTTAAGTTTCGTTCAATTTTAATATTCTAAATAGCAGAGACTACTAACGAAAGTTAAGTGCTCTTTCAACGTTAGTCCCAAGAAACTGTCTCTTAAGACGTCCCTATCTCTTCTGTCGCACAGCAAAACGTAAATAAGGAAACGACTCTGGACCTGAAATTTTTATGATTTCTTTTTTCAGATGGAAGACCGGATATTATGGATGCAGAGACGGTTGTAATCTGGACGTCCCTCTACTTCGCTACAAGTGTGATATGGCTTGTGATTTCTGGCCTTCTACTTCGCGGTAGGCCACACAAGATGCACACTCAATCAATATTGCTGTTGTTACAGTCAACTCAACGACACACGTTATTTACACTAATTAAGTAAAAACTAAGTATCAAAAAAAGGAAAAGTGCACTCTTATTTTGGCATTAGAAAGGCACTTCTCCCATGAACAAGTTGGCTCAGATGTTTACTAAGATGCGCGCATTTCGGATATAGACCCAAACACGCCACTATCCTGTGGTTTTTAGTGGTTTCCCTCAGACCCTTCAGGCAACTTCGGTGGGATACCTTCGATTAAGCTAAGATCGTTTGTCGTGTATTATTTCCACTTTACTATATTCATGATCATCCAACCGCTCGAAGCCATAGAGTCTTGAGGTACTGACTACGTCGTTAAACAAACCACAAACAAACAAACAAATAGGTATATTTCATTTATGCATGCTATCTCTCTGCTGTCTAAGTAGGGTAACATTCCTATAGGCTATGTAAGATTAGTGTGATTAATTCAACAGCCAAAGACGTGATGACGATGCAAAATTTTGAGGTTATGTCCGACAGATTTAATGTACACAGAGGTAATATTTCAGTAATAAGCTCTGCAAACAAATAGAAGAAAAACAATAATAAAACAATGGTAAATAAAAAGTTTGTTTCCTGGGCAAAATATGCAGCAAATTACGGAATTTTACTCCTGATTTCTGAATATAATTTTTCTTTTCTTCCATCAGACTCAGGCTTTGTGCACTACGCAGTTCTTCTTTATTTGCAGCAAGTGAAAATTTTGTAAGCGGTTACGTGTATTTCAATAACGTATTTTTAATCGTAGCACTTACGTTTAATTCACTAGCAGCCCGGGGCATGGTAGTGGCATTACAAGTGTAAAGGCGGCATCTAATCCTACAGGCGTTTTAACCTTTTAAAGCCTAGCGGTAACTTTACATACAACCAGTTGTAACATTAAAAATTTCTACGTGGTGCCCACATTGTGTTTATGTGTTTTGTACGGATCTCTGAACAAACAGCGATTATTTCCCTATATAGCATTAACTGACTGACTTTTATAACCGAGACGCGGTGTGTTTACTGCGCGGTACGGACTGGCTTCTTATATATAAAACAGATATGCTTCGCCTTTAAAGGGTTGATACTGCTGAAAAGACTTACGAACTGCTTTTTGGACAAAATCAGTGACAAATACAAATATTTGTTGAATTTTGCTGTTGACCTCAGTGTCAGGCTGCTCTGCTGGTCTGTTTCCCATTCTTGACTCCAGCTTGTATGGAACCAAATCTGAGCCCCGCAATGCATGTACCCACGTAACATACCAACTCGCAAACTCTGTTTTGATTGCAGATTCGTATAACTCCAAGTTCACTTCCAAAATTATAATCGGATGGGTGGCAGTCAGCGCATTAGTCGCAATGATTGACTTCGCAGGCACAATCGCTTTCGGGCTGGACTATGACACCCTACAGGTACTTGTCTTATCTTATTAATTCTTATCTTATTAATTCAGCTACTTTAAATATTGTTCTGTTACTAATGTGATGCATGCACTTTAGGCATATATATTTACAACTGTTTAATTACTTACTTCTTGTGATTTGTCTTGGAATTTTGTATTTACGTATCTACAGTATGTGTTTATTGTGACTGATTTATGTATAATTTTGTATTTATGTAGTTGATATGACCTGTCTTGTTGTCTTTGACTAATTCTATATCCACTGGGGTTTTGCCAACCATGTAAGGATCTATGGAATGTAAATAAATGAATGAATGAATGAATGCACACAGCCAGAATAGCCGAGGCGCTATAGTGACTGTACGAACCCGAGGGATCGGGGTTCGTTTACAGCAGAGGTGGAGATTTTTCTATTGGCCAAAGTGTTCAGACAGAATGTGGGGACAAGACAGCCTCCAATATAAAGGGCGCGGGGCTTCATTGCCCTGGGGTGGGGGTGGGGGTAAGGCTTTCGTACCATGTTAGTTAACCGCTCACAACC
The DNA here is from genome assembly GCA_013340265.1 of Coptotermes formosanus. Taxonomy (NCBI): domain Eukaryota; kingdom Metazoa; phylum Arthropoda; class Insecta; order Blattodea; family Rhinotermitidae; genus Coptotermes; species Coptotermes formosanus. The sequence continues at coordinate 208,253 of BLKM01000118.1, forward strand.
CAGCAGCCAATGCCGAAGACAAAGTAAAAGCTGGGAAGTGCAGACACAGCTGGACAATTGTGTAACAGTCGCTCTGTTACTGCCGGTAGAATTTCAAGCCGCGAAAGACAACTTCTGAATTTCTATTACAAATAACGTAAAATTTACGATTTCAGGCAAAACAATGATAAATGCGAGTACTTTAAATGTTTACTACATCTCCTTCTTACCCTAGCAACAGATATACAGTCGAGCACACGCAATTCTAAAGCTCTTGTTAGAGTACAGCAAAAACTTCAAAGCATCACATTAAAAGTGTAAAACAAATCACATTCTAGAGCATTCTAAACACAATCATTTGTTGCTTTGAACAAAAGTTTGGTCTATGTACACGTCCGCCATGTTTGTCCGATTGTAATTATAGTACAATGGCTAGATAATTTCATTGTGAAAATTCGTCAATATCAGATTCCGTAAAGATCCATTCAGCGAGTCATAAGTCATGTGCTTAGAGACAAACGAAGAGCCATATTTCATAGGCAGGTGCCCACAAGTTTTCAAAAAACCTAGAAGACACCTCAAAAGTTTAGCAGCCAGGAACGTTACATGAAGCACGTGCCATGCTAAGGTAAAATGTAAAGCAGTCCCATTACAGGCCTGGACAGGCCCTGAGGGTTCCAGGAGGTTGAGGCTCCCAGATTTCTAGACAATCGGCACATGGAGGTGGTAAGGTTGTCAGCCCTGCGCACTCCATACTAAGGATCCACAAATATTAGGCGCCACCGTCATAGGCGTAACTTGGCTAATGACACTAGTCGGGGGGCAAAATCGACTATGGATGTTAGGAACTTTACGAAGTAGTCACCCGAGAAAGAGAGGGAAGATTAGTTTTAACCAGTCGTTAATATATACACACCCCTTTCGCCCACTATCACCCCAATTTTTTGATTTGCCCCTCTTCAACTCGGTAGCCAAATATAAACTATTCTTGCCTAGAAAAAATATCAGGGGAGGGGGCGGTTTGCCCCCCTTCCTCACCCCAAATTACGCCTCTGACCACCCTACATTATTCGGCATGGCAACGTGCACCAAGTCGCCCAGCATTTGTGCACCACCTTAACATGTGTTCCGTAAACACCCAGTGAGCGTGGAGTAACAGATTCATTCCCTCAATACACACACCTGGCGTGCCGCTTTATTATTTCAGAACGGCCCGTTCACCCCTCATTTTTGAAAAGTAAACTGAGAACTGACGTCTTGTACTTCAGATTAGTACACGCGCAATGAAGAAAGTGTCGTAACTCGAGTTCGTTATCATTTATGTTAAATCTGTAAGGTTAAGCGTTATTTGTACTCTGGATTTTGAAATATCGCACACCTGGTGGACATAAAGATTACATGCGAACAGTTTCTTCTAGAGAATGTGGACCGGGATAGTGTAGTCGGTATAGCGACTCGATACGGGCTCGGCGGTCCGGGGATCGAATCCCGGTACAGCCAAGATTTTCCGCATATGCCCAGACCGGCCCTGGGGCCCACCTAGCCGCCTACACAATGGGTACCGGGTCTCTTTCCCGGCAAAGCGGCTGGGGCGTGGCGTTGACCGTCCCCCCATCTAGGGTCGAGGTTGACGAAAGTGTACAGCTATACTTCTACTCCCCTTCTGTGCCTTCAAGGCAGGTTATAGGGTGAAATTTACATTTACGCCCAGATCTGTCCCAATACTGTCTTTTGTCAGAAGAATGGATCCCAGTTCCAAAGAACCCACAGGAAATTTTAGGGTTCTGTATGCTTTGGGGCCCCAAAAAATGGGGTCACCTGCACTGTAGGCCCTGCAAGGACCTTATCTAAACCAATGTTCAAGATACAAACTACCCCTGGCAAAGTGTACACAGTGAAAAACATGTGTTCTCCATTCCAGGTTTCTTCCTACGCAGTAACAAATGAACTCCTTGCACCAATCCTTATGATGACACTGTGTGCCCGCGGCTTCATCCTCTGGATAATGAATGTGGGATTGGTGATCTATCTTGGTGTAGCCGCAAGGAAATTATACCAGAAGGTACAGTATGCTCAAATAATTATACAATTTCAGGTGACAGTCCTATCATAATAATGATATGAAACCTAAAACAATCAGTACCTGTTACTCTTAACTAACAATATATGTTTCCTCTCACAAGCACAACGAGTTGCCAAATTGCACTGCTGAGACATGGCATTAAGTTTACACCAATGAAATGTGAGGGAAAAACTAAATGGAATAAATACACGGTAAAAATAAATGTGGTAAAATTAATAAAATACCCGTGATTAATAAATAAGTTGTATGATATTCCTGACATTAAAATGTGTGAGAAATTTGAGTGCAAATATATGACAACATTGCAGTTATATAATTCCCTCTGTATGACGAAACAATCACATGCATCATCTTCTCCCAATCCCAACATAATGTCAATTAAAGCACACTTAAATAGCACCTCTAGTACAGTTTGTGCACACAAGTATTCGTTTCTTACATGTCTAATTCTATGGGCTTGATGATCAGGTGCTCAATTCCTGGTAGGAGAAAGAAATTTTTCTCATCCCAGAAATGAGCAGATGGGCTGTGGGCCCACCCAACCTCCTGTTCAGTGGGTTTTAGGGCTCCTTTACCAGGAGTAAAGTGGCTAGGGCATGAAGCATATCAATCACCCATCCAGCGCAGAAATTAAGAATAAGTGGATCTACATGTCCACTCTCCCGTATGCCTTAAAGCATGCACAGGGACAACTTTACCTTTTACCTTCATTGTTGCACTTCCAATTCACAATGTTCCAAAGCAAGGGGGTCACTTAACCTTTATTGTTTACACGCATTCTTTGAACAAATGTGTAAAATGAAGGCATGACAGCGAGTTGGCTGTCTACACCATGAAAAGTTAGTACTGAGAGTCCGCTCTAAAACCATCAGGCAAATTTAATTTCACAGTTCACTGACCAGTTTTAACAAACACTCAATATGAAGGCCAAACTGAAATTCATAATCTTAAAGGTATCTTAATATTTTTCATATTGTGCAATGAGAATACATGTTTTGTTTACAAAACCGACATATGCACACACTGCATACACAACAGCACACTCTCTATCCCTCCTACATGCTTTAAATAACTTTGTGTTATACCCCCTGATGACGGCGATGTAATCGCCAAAATATGTAAGAGGGATAGAAATTGTACTCTTGTGTCTGTGGTATGTGCACATGTTGGTTTTGTAAATAAAACACATGAACTGCATAACTTCTGTTACAACACTTCTATTACTGTGCACAATTTATAATTTTAGAAGTGCTTATGCCTCCCTTGCCCTCAGGCTTTCCACTAGCAAAATCAATTACAAGGCAAATGATCACAGAAGGCAAGTCTAAGAACATGTAATACAAAGAAACATGAAGACTGAATATAGGCGGACAAAGTATAAATATCTGTATCTGGACAGCTTAAGGAACCTAAACTCTGATGCCAAATGATAACATTAATATTAACATTAACTTTAACGGAACTGATGATGATGATAATAATAATAATAATGATAATAAAAATAATAATAATTTGTTGCAGGACCCTGCAAAGTCGTTGCATCATGAACCAGGTAACAGCCTATATTGTTCAATGAGAGCCAGTCTGTACAGTTCACCTAAAGCTGATTCTTCAACCACTGAGAGGTAATGCTGCACTTGGCCTGGGGGGAATCTTGGTGACAAACACTTAATCAGAGAAAAGATTTTTCTACACACAATTCATTACAAGAAGGAATAGTACGAACATTATTGGAACTCCATTTGGAAAAATACTCATTCTTCGTTCTTGGTCTATTTTGAGATGCTTTCAATTGTTCATATGACATGACACTGAGTGACAGAATTGTTAAGGGAATGGAATGGATGTGGAAGTGAACATGGCCTCATTTAAGGTAATATACAGTATTATCATATGTCTGTAGTGACTAACAAAAACTATGACAAACCTAAGCCAGGATAGCTTGCATGTCTTTGGAGCAAGATTTGAACTTGAGGCCTTCTAAACACAAAGCAAAATGCTAAGTACTTGACTATGGCATCTGGTCAACATATATATGTATTAGGGGAGAAGTGCTGTTTGCTTGAGCAGTGTTTAAAATGTTGTAATTATATGAGACTATCTGGTAATCAGAAGCAATTTGAAGGGCAGAACTAAAAGCAACTGAACCTGAGTCTTGATAATGGACATTAGGTCATCCACACCAGGTTTAAACCACAGGCATTCTAATAGAACATCAACAATCTGTACCCAAATTAGCAAGTATTTTCATAAAAGATTTTAAAACTGCTCTTAAAACTGTTCTACTAGCTCCATCTGTTGTAGATTATATACTAGAAGGAGACTTACGTTTATGGACATACAGTGATGACCCAGGTACAAAATTTTCTTTGGCATTACCGCACTTCCACTATTGGTCACGCTTTTTTGCTTTCCGCTGTGTTGGTCTTTCACATGTACATTCTTAAAAAAATTCTCACTGCTGTATATTTTTGTGTTTTGGCGCCTCAAACTTTTGTTAACGTTGGCACCGCCATCTTATATCACATCTGATGAACTGTAATGGTCAACTATGTTGAATTTACTTCCCTAATTCCCCTTTTAAATTCAGTGCATGGAATTTTTGTACAGCTTTTCTGCCGAAATATGTAGCAACCACCATCTATCAGTGGTACTCGGAACTACTTGCGCACGATAAAGATATGGAAGGGCTGGACTATCCAGAGTTCGAATCTTAAGAAGGCAAAGAAATTTTTCTCTTCTCTGAAACGTCCAAACCTGCTCTGGAACCCACCTACCTTCCCATTGTATTGCTACTGTGGTTACTGCTGAGGCAAAAAGCAGCCAGGGAGTGACAATCACTCACCTCCATGTGGTGCCTTGGTTAAGAATAACTACTGAACTACCTCACATTTAACCTTCACCAATGTACAGAGTGCTTTCATAATGCAGAGTCAGCTTCTCAGTATTCATACTGTCATGAAATACTTAGTTATTAATCCGTTATTTAAAAACGGAGAGAAGTCTGTATTAATTAACTATAGACCTATTTTCTTGCTTACTGATTTATAAAAGATTTTTGAATTATTGATTTATCGAAGGCTTAATCAGCATTTCCAAAATCACAATATTTTTGTTACAGAACAATATTGTTTTAGAAGGGATTGTCAACAATTAACGCTACATATAAACTTACTGAAATTATTTTAAATGTTTGGAACAATAACAGATATGTCGCAGGTGTTTTTTGTGACCTGACAAAAGCGTTCGATTGTGTAAATCACGAACTTTTGTTAAAAACACTACAGTTTTATGGTGTTAAAAGGCATACTCTCAGACTGGTTTAAGTCATACTTGTGTAACAGGAAACAAAGAGTGGAATTGAGGTTTTCAGGCACACGCAATTATTCTTCAAATTGGAAAGCTGTAAAATCTGGCATACCTCAGGGATCAGTATTGGGTCTGCTCCTGTTCAACATATACATTAATGATTTCCTCGGTTTAGTTGATAATAGCTCTAATGTGATAATGTATGCCAATGACACAACTATTCTAATTTCCAATAATTGCTATGAAGAACTCAATAGAAATTTCAACTATGTTCTATACAACATCCTCAAATGGTTTCAGGCCAATCAGCTAGTATTAAACATGGAAAAGACTAAAATAGTAAAATTTACCCATGCAAATTTTTCATATTCCCCATTAAATATAACCTTTGGTGAAAATTTGCCTTTCGAAACAAATGCCATAAATTTTTAGGTCTAGAATTGGATAGTCAACTTTCATGGAAGCCCCATATAAATTATCTGTTACATAAGCTGAGTTCAGATTTTTATAATGAGAAGATTATCTCCCATACTTAATATTCAAACTCTGAGGACTGTTTATTTTGCATATTTTTGCTCTTTGGTTAATTATGGAATAATATTTTGGGGCAATACAAGTTCTATGTGTAAGGTGTTCCTAACTCAAAAAAGGATATTGAGAATTATGTTGGGAATAAGTCCACAGAGTTTCTGCAGCAAATGGTTTAAAAAATTGGAGATTTTACCTATTCCAAGCTTGTATATTTGTTCCTTAATGCTGTTCCTTGTTGATAACATGCATTACTTTCAAACTAATTCCTCTGTTCATGATATTAACACAAGATATAAGAATCAATTACATATATCTTCACTTATACTTTCTGCTATCCAGAAAGGTATTAGCTATTCTGCTATTAAGATATTCAACAAATTGCCACCTAGTATCTCTACACTAAAAAATGATAAGCTAGTTTTCAAGTCTGCTTTAAGGAATTATCTTCTTACACATGTTTTTTATTCGATAGAAGAGTTTGTATCAAATTATTAGCTCTTTTTATTTTATAGAAGAGTTTTTAATCAAATGTTTAGCTTTTGTAGTTTTTTATACTGACCATTTTTTAAACTCCTACATTTGTTATGTTAGATTCTGTATTTACTTTATTGTCTCTGCAACATGTATTGTGTATATATTCTTATTTAATATGTTTTTTGACTAAGTTGCATTGTGCAACCTATGTTCCGTGACATGTTTCATATTCACCCGTCGATGGATGAATGTTGGATCAATGAAATGTGTTATGTATGTATGCATGTGTGTGTGTGTGTATGTATGTGTGTATGTATGTATGTATGTATGTATGTATGTATGTGTGTATGCATGTATGTATGTATGTATGTATGTATGTATGTGTGTGTGTGTGTGTGTATGTATGTATGTGTGTATGTATGTATGTATGTATGTATGTATGTGTGTATGTATGTATGTATGTATGTATGTATGTATGTATGTGTGTGTGTGTGTGTATGTATGTATGTATATATGTATGTATGTACGTATGTATGTATGTATGTATGTATGTATGTGTGTATGTATGTATGTATGTATGTATGTATGTGTGTATGTATGTATGTATGATGAATGTGTTGCAGAGATAAGTAGTGGAATTTCCTCTACAAGACACTTAGTGGTTATGTCACCATAAAACTGTCCTCTGGAAGGAGTCCATGGCATTTCCACCAGAGAAATAATAGTCTATATATTCATGAGTGGCTTATTGAAAATTCTGTTTATGAAAATGGGATTAATCATGTGAAGAAGGAGATATATTGTAAAATTACTCCTTACACATCAACATTTCTGGAGTATGTTTGTGTACAAAAGCAAATTTGAATGTTTGGGTGTATACCTTACAGCTTCTGTTACACCCATCCTCACTACATCGGTTCGCTAGTCTCAAAAATGTTTCAATTTAACCCCTATTAACCAAACAGCTACACTTATCATTTGCACCTGTCCAATTTTAGTTGCAGTGCATGGATGCAGCAGAGTCATTCTTGATAAATTAGTAGCATCTCAGTGAAGAAATTCCACACTTGTTCAGAACTAAAAGGTTGCTTGCTGTGTTCACAAGATGCTGCTTGCGATGCCTATTCTAAGCCACATATATCCTGTCCCCAACCTCCTGTCCTATTTCTTTAAGATATATGTTAATATTATCCTCCCATCTTTGCTTAGGCCTTCCAAGTAGTTTCTTCCTAAAGGAATTCTCACCATATTCCTGTTTATTTCTTTTTGTGCCCACATGGCCCCATTAAATAAATCAAAACTCAAAACTAATCATATAGTAATTTAATCTGCAAATATGACTGGGATGATGAAATAGGTGGGGTGTATGAAATGAGTGGGAAGTGTGAAATGTGCAGAGAATATTGGTGAGACAAACTAAAGGGTAACAAGCTGCTCAGGTGACCAAGGTATAGATGGTGGGGTAATATTAAAATGAGCCTTTAGGAAATCAGATCAAGAAAGTTGGCTCAACGTGTAACATTTGTAGTTTTTACTTGGAAGGTGCCTGGTTCTAATCTTGGATGTGACACACTCTATCCACAAAGCTGTTGTGGTTTTCCTTCATCTCTCCAGACGCACACACTAGCACAGTAAAGTAAATTAGACCACCACCATTTTGTTCTGCTTCCTTTCCATTTCATTATACATTATCATGTAGTTATTAGGCACTACAGACTGTTGATTTACTGAGTGTCATTAAATTAACTACAAATAAGTTAATCAAAGAAAGCAGATGTAGGCTTGATTTATAAACTAGAGACAGAGTTAAGTTACACGCTCCTGTGAATATGATAAAGATACCTGTGTTGTATAAAAGCTAAAAATGGCCCACTTTGGCGAGCTAAGTGACACATAGCATCTCAAAAAGTCTGTTCCCTGGAGTTACACTAATATGCCTTAGTATCATCTCCACAACAGAGAAAATAGTTGTATTGCCATGATTTGTGTTTGCAACATCGCAAAAAGCAATTATTAGCGTCATAATATTTGTCTGTCCATATGGAACAACTTGGTTGCCACTGTATGGATTTTCATGAAATTTGATATTTGAGGATTCTTCACAAGTCTGTTGAGAAAATTCAAGTTTGATTAAAAAGTGACAAGAATAATGGATACTTTATGTGAAGATTTATATATATTTATTATATCTCCCTGAATTTCTATAGAATGAGAAATGTTTTGACAAAAGTTGTAGAAAAAAATCAAGACACACATTTTACTTTAAACAAAATTTTCTGAAAATCATGCCATTTATGAGATGTGGAAAAAACACGAAATGCATGTTGTGTTTCCATGGCAACAGTGGTTATGCAAAGGTACAAGGTTATGTTACATGTACATTGCCTATCTTTTCTTAATGTTAGCTTTGTGTGTGGTCAGAGGCAGCTATGTGAACATGAGCTGGGGTGGGAGAACAGTGTGTTGGTTAACGATGCTATCACTGGCAAGATTATATAGGTTTGGAGATAGATCAATATGGAGCATTGGTGGAATGATAATAGCAGGGGTAAAAGCAAAGCACTGAGAGAAAAACCTGTCCTAGTGCCACTTTCTCCACCACAAATCTGACATGGACTGGCCTTGGATCACAACTGGGCCTCTGGAGTGCAATGCCAGCGACTGACTCCCTGAGCCATGGCATGGCCAGGGGAGGCACAAGATTTGGGACATGTACCCATACGTGGCCTACATATCTGGTAGAATCATTAGGATACCACGTAGCTGGAGGAGTCAATGAATATAAAAACAATTTGTTTTTTTTAGGCCAAACCCAGCATTCCAGCCAGATCCCATATATGCATGGGATATCCAGTCTCCAACAGTGGGCAATCAGCAGCGAAGTCCATGGGATTTCCCCAAAAACAACTCACCCCGTTTAAATGATGTGGTGAATCCCGTAAAACCACTTCCTCGTGTTGCAAAACCTGTAGCTACTCCAGCGGCTCCTCTGCCCATACCCCACCCAGACTACAGCCCCCCACTGGGACCCCGAGTAAAGCGTGAGCCAAACCCCTATGAAGTACCCACACGATCAGCCCTCAAGAAAACAAATTCTCCTGGGCACACAATCTTCTAATTGTAAGTGAACTTATTTTATTCAGTTAAAAAAATGGAGCATTTTCTTGTGAAAGAAGCTGTTTGAAGCATTACTATTTCTTGTGAATTTTACGACGTGCTAACCAAACTTGCATGCTAAGAAGAAATAGTATAATTGTTCATTTCAAGAATAGTGTAAAGTGACTCAACAGCCCAGGTCAGATTCCTGCAGTGTGTTTAAACACTTCACCATACCCAGAATATCATCATAGGCTACCAGTCACCAGTTCAGCAAACACAAGAGCCCTCTTTCGCCAAGAACCAACAAAGCAAGCATAACGTTCATTAGTCAAGAAGAAAAAACAATGTGTGGACTTCATGTTCCGTGTCTGTATACATCTTAATGGGATGGTAATATATGTAGGAATTACAGGATTATCTTATGTACATTCATTAACAGATCACAGTACTTCAGAATTTAAATACCTGAGAATCTTAAAACATAATGTACAAATTCAATAAAATAATCTCCTGCTAGCAGCCACACAGGCGGTTGAATGGCGAGTAAACAAATGTTTCAAGTACCACCTCTCCGTGTCATGAGGGAACTGACGATGACAGAGAGGGTCCTTGAAAGGTTTGTTTACTTGCCATTCAAACATCCGAAGCAGCTGCTAGCCCGAGGTTATTTTACTGAATTCAGTCGCTGTGAAAGTTTTAAATTACATAATGTATAAATGTTATTTGCCAGCTGTCTACCCTTTACAGTATTCAGCACAAATTGTGATAAGCAATGCAGAAATATTCCACCCAAAACATGATTTTGGAAAAAACATACATTTTAGTTCTTTCTCCTTTTCTGTATTGTGGCACTTCAATCACAGAATTTGGTTTTTTACAGTGTTGATATTTACATGCAAAGCTTAGAGAGTATAAGCAATATGAAATACACAGAACCTGCAAAATCAGTGTGCCTTTGAAGAAGAAAGACACCAGCAAACAAATTCTACAAAAAACTTTTAAAATGTGTCATCACTGTAATCAGAATTAATAAAACTATGTGTAACAAGACATTTTCAATTAAAGGATACACTTACTTATTGTAAAACATCTCTCCTACCATGAAGACAGAGGCAGTAGGTTCCTCAGAAACATTACTACCTAGCCACTAAGCTACAAGTAACCCCCACACCTATAGTTTAACTGCTTCCTGGAAGGTGATCCAGAAGCAAGCTGTAGTAAGTCTAATCCATATTTCCCATAAGCACAATGTTATAAATTGGGATTTTGTTCCTGGAAACTCATTTCATGTCATAAAAATACCAACTGACAACAATAAATGGCCGCAAGCTCACTTTCATTCCTGACTCATGTTGATGCAAAACTTCATGCATTATTTCCAAGGTAATGGCTTTTCTTGACTTATTTGTTGATTTAACATGCTTTACATAAAACTTCCTCTTCTCAAGCATATAGAAAGGTGAAAAATGTCTAAATTTGAACTGACAAAAAAACACTGCCAAACAGATACGTTTATTCTATGCGCAGCTCCAGATTGAGTCGGTTTACCAATGCGTTCATTCAGTGTTGTCAAGCGACTCAGCGTTGGTTGCAGTCATTAGGCAAATATGAGTTCTAGTTGTTATGTTGGGATTCTTATATGTTACTATAATGGTTACAAAAGGAAAGGATCAAGAGTGGGTGTGTGGAGTCTGCAGTGTCATGCTCCAGAAAGTTCTAATCCCAAATATCCTGTTCCTTTCAAAAAGTTTAAGTTGATGCTTGGACGAAAGAATAAAATAAAAGGCGTAGAGACAGATCACTGCAACATACACACACACACACACACACACACACACACACACACACACACACACACACACACACACACACACACACACACACACACACACACACACACAATAACTCTATACCTTAAGATTAAACCCTTCTGGGATGTGACATTACGTACTGTGGTTTCAGAGGAAGCTAAAGGAGGAGGCACCAGGTTCATTTCAAGCACAGGTGCCTACCATGACGACAATACAGTGTCACATTCCAGGTCATAATCTAATAATCAGCATTTTAAAAAACCCAGCTTCATTATATACAGATGTTTTAAACAAGAAGCATTGCTGTCAATATTCTGATTGTTTTCCTGAAAATGTTTTATAAGTTTCGTGTAATTGGCAATTAACATCTAGTTTTCAGTTTTGTCAGGAGATATTCTTCTGCTGTTAGTTGCATTAATTTACTATGCTACAATCGATGCACAGCTCAGTAACTCAGTGACTAATGTACATCACTGTACTGTTACTGGATGATGCATTTGATTCTTGAATTTGTATTCTTAGCCAAGACTACGAGAATGCAATGCAGTGGGCATGCAGTATGCATAAGAAAAATGAGAAATGCATACAAAGTTTTAGTCCATAAACCTGAATGGAAGAGACCTGTGTATCCCTGGAAGCATAATATTAAACTAGATCTTAAAAAAAACAGGATAGAAGGATGCAGACTCAGTTAATCTGGGGAACATTAGTGGGTTGTGAAAACAGCGACAACTGTTCATGCAAAAACAAAAATATTAATACAATTCTGGCTCATCTACAGATGCTTTAAGGTTTGTAACAAAAACATGTCTGGGGCAAAATTCATTCATGTCATGTGATAGACGGATTCTAGTTCGCAAGCACGGCCACTAGATATTTTCATGAACAGTAAGAAAATGATTATGTAACCAGTTCAGCAGTTACACGTACATTCAGCTCTACTATTGAGACTTCTATTCATATACCCTGAATAAAATGTCACTTCTCCATCTGTCAATAAAGTTACACCAGAAATTCTGCTTGTGAAAAATCTTTTATCTTAAAAATTGATACAACTCAAAATCCAAGTCAGTTCTACAGCAATTTTGCATACACCCAGAAGTGACCATAACTGCAAATGAGATTCAAGATTTAACACTAATTTTAATATTACATTTTCCAGGCTACAAGGCACACTGGCATACAAGCAGTAACAACTCTATGTTTTCTTCTGCCCCGGGCAAACAAAGTTTTGCACTTCCCCATAATCTCAGTTTTTTATACACATCTGTCTGCACTTTGCACCATTTTTTTTGACAACTTGAAGTTTAGAAAAATAAGATGAAGAAAATTTGTAATTAGTGAAACGAAATATTTACAGTGGATTTTTGTGGGAGGGGGGAACCAATGGTTAATGTGCCATCCGACGCATGTGCTCACATGCTTACTTTGCCAGTGCCTAGAGCTGGCCCTGAATATAAGGCACTCCAAAAACTTTTGACAGGAAAAATCTTTATTGCACATGCCTAGAAACAAATTTGGAATTTTTAGGCAACATTTTCCAATATAAAAATATATCTTGTAGTCTGAAGAATACAGCAACTACAGTTTCAAATAGTGCATACACAGTCACACATACAGCTGTTGCAGTAAGTTTAAAATGTGACAACTTTAATTTTAAGAACACTGTTGACTTCCTTTTAAGCAATGTGGAAGGCTGGGCTGTGCAAACCAGCCAGTGGTTTCTCTAAACTTGGTTAAGTGTTCACATGTTTTTGTCTTCTGATAATTTAGGTCCACGAATTATATAAATGCAGTTCACTTGATGCTTCAAATACTCTGCAACATTCTGTGAACTTCCACAGCTTATTACATCTTGCTGAAGATGTTTCCTTTTCAATTTCCTTTGTCAATGCAATGAATGCTGTCGAAATTTACTAACACTATGTGTGTCACAGGAAGAGCTCAGAGGTCTCATACTTTTGACATACTGGAAACTGAGCAGTGAGGGAGGTACATTTAAATGAATTCCAGCAATTGCAGCATGCAGACATGACATAGTGTTCATTGATGAAGGTATGTTCCATGTAAATGGAAATTTCATCACACTTTGTGCAGCTTGGAGACAGTGCAGTAAATGCACGTAACGTGTGGTCCAGTGTTGCTACCTGAATGTTTGAATGTCCATTTTGTTCTATCTTCTACAAGAAACATCTCACAGAAATAGAGGTTGTGTAAGTTTGGGATCATCATGTACATATAAATCTTCAAAATAATTCTGCTTTATAAAATTATTTGTATAAACCAATCACCTGAATTCCTTTAATTCTGGTGCCTCAAACCTAATTTTGGTGTCACATCTTCCCAGTCACTGTCTCTTTGTTCAGTGCTGAGTTCTTATCAGTGAAGGGATGATCAGCGTTTTTGGGCTTCAAAGCCTCTCTTTGGATTCCTGTTGTGGGCACAGCCTTGAAGTGAGCTCCTTGCTCAAGTTCTGTGCCTTCCTTCTGCATCTGAAACAGCTCCAGCAATATATATCAAAATAAGTACAACTTTCAAAACACACTTTAATTCCAAGTGAAACGTTCATGTAAATAGGGAATTACAAGTGTGAATGGAGAGGCAGCAATGAGAGCCTTCACTTTAAACCTTATCAATACGTATGTGGAAGAGTGGCTGCTCCTAGAATGGTCCTTTGGGGAAGTGTAGAGCTTTGTGCAACGATATCAGTGTATGTTGAGAAATTCTCCATCAGAAAGTACTAATATTAATTACATATACCAAAAACCATCTAAACAGGACATATTCTGCTAGCCAACATGTAATGCAACACAGGAAATAGCAAATAAACATTCAAAATTCTTTTGCCTCCAATGCATACTTTAAATTCCATGAAATTCCCTTGTGGGGCACTTTGAAATCATGATTCCATTTACTCTGCACACTATGAAATTGAAAAGCCCTGTAAGACATACATTTGTACTCGAGGTATTAAATTTGATAGAATACCAATACACACTAAACACCATCTAGAGTTACCGCGTTATAGGTGAAATTGGACATCGTAATTCTGACCCAAACGTGTCGTCCACTGTTGTTTATCTTTTGCTACTATTCATAAATACTTCCTAACAGACATAATGATACAAAGCGAAGTTTTAGCCTTCATATATATATAGGTGTCACACCGTATAGGGACCCAGCAGTAAATTTGGAAAGTAAAACTGCTAAGGTATTTACAAATCAATGTTTTGTTAAATGGTTAACATAATGCCAGGCTGTATATAAGACTCACACAATTTCACTGAAACACATCATGCAATTTTGGACATGAAACCTGCAGATGGACATAAAACAGCTCCCCACTTAGGTCTTCTTACAAAGAAATTTCCAAAGTTTGGTACTAAAATGTGATAACAGAAATATAACTGAAGTGGCTGACATGACAGAACACAACAATGATTGAAACATAAATGTTTTCTGTTCAAACTAACTGACTAACTGATACCACCATTCATTGTTAAACTTCACACCTATTCCAGACTAAAACCACAGTGCATATGTTCTAACCTTTTGTAGACCTGAATCCTGCTTCTGAGTGTTGGAAGCCTTTACACAGGCAGGTACTGGGTTCGCATGAAACTCACGAGTCTTCTTCTCTTGCTCCAGATACTGAAAATATGACAGCTGTAGTATTGAGTTCAAAAGACTGAACAGATATACAATACTCACAAACACACTATTTATTGCACGCATTTTGATTGAATTAAACTTTTCGTTCATGACACGAACAAATGCCGCTGTGATGCATATAAATATAATCTTATATCCCTCCTAAATGTTTCAGCATCACTCACACCACCCTCATGGTGCTCTACACCTAGATTTAAAAACTTAACTAAAATATAACAGATCACAAAAAAGTAATTATCTCATATTACAGTATTATTGCAGATAATGTAAGGCGTGTGGGTTTATTATTATTATTATTATTATTATTATTATTATTATTATTATTATTATTATTATTATTATTTCTTACTGCAATTGGGTTTTCACCCGGTAGCAGCAATCTTACACCAGTACAGACACCACAATACAGTAACACATACATAAGCGGAACAGCACAAATTACAGCACATGTATTGGCAGTTCACCCACACAATACAATGTGCCTAAACTAATACAATATACCTACACAAGTACAATATACCTACACAAATACCATATACCCACACATTACAAAACACTGACACAAATACGATATACCCATAAAGTACAATATACCTACCCAAATACAGTATACCTACACAATTACAATATACCTACACAAATACAATCTACCCATGCAAATATAATATACCCACACAAATGCAATCCAGTGCATCAGCAATATCCTGACAAACCATGACTACTTGACTTTCGCATGAGTAACCAGGTCTAAAACCATGCTGACCCTCATACAACCACCCACTCGTTTCCCAGACGTTTCTTAGGTATCCTGCTATAATGTGCTCCATTTGTTTGCAAACCACCGAGGTTAAACTGACCTGCCTATAGTTAACAACTACCGATCGGTCTCCACCTTTGTAAATGGGGACCACTATAGCTTTTTTCCAGTCACTTGGAATATAATTATTGTTCATTATTATATCCAGCAATCTCGTGAGGTATGGAATCATGGTTTCTCCGCCTAACTTAAAAATTTCCCCAGGAACGCCGTCTGGTCCAACGGATTTCTTTCTCCCGATTGCTGCTAATCGCTTCCTTATGCTGTTTATACTAACATTGAAGGGTTTTCCTATGCCCATTGATTGAATTTGAGGATTATTACATTTGCAACTAAATATAGGCGCAAAATAGGAGTTTAGGGCATTCGCCTTTTCTAATGGCTCTATGAAGACCTTGCCATTTTGGTCTTTGATCACTGGAATATTTTCTCTATTTCCCTTACGTCGTTTAACATACTTAAAGAACTCTGTCCAGCATCTACTTCTTTTTGTAAGACTGAACGTAAAAATGTCTCCTGAGCCTTCTTTTTAGCTACCAGTAACTCCTTGGAGAATGGGTTCAGATCAGCTTGGTAGTGCTGTCCACATTTTCTCTTATTATACACTTTTCTTACCTTTACCTTTAGCCGTTTTTACTTCCCTATTATAGTATTCAGGGTCAGGATTCTTACTCAGAGTTTTTTGGATACATAACGTTTAATACCCTCGAAAATTATGTCCTTATAACTATTCCAAATCTCCTCCACGGAACTACCATTTCCAGCCCATAGTTCAAACTTTTCCCAAAACTCAAACTTTTCACCAATGTTTTACATGTTTTACATTAGCTGCACTATTACTACAATACATATTTTATGTATTATATTTTAGTAAGATTTAAGTCTTGGTGTAGAGCTCCCTGAGGATGGCATGATACCAAAACATGTAGGGGTGATATAATATTGTATTTGTATATATCAAAGGTGCATTTTTTGGTGTCATAAATGAACAATTTAAGAGCATAGTCTTCTGTATGTGAGGCACAGCAGAATGGTAGACGGACGACAATACTTCAGAGAAATGTGTAGAAGAAACGGCTGCATAGCAAAAAATCATAACTATATAAGGAATCACGGACCAGGCCAGGGCTGTGACCAAACCAATGGGAATGAACAGTAGTTAAAAGAAAGGTTTCTTGTGCCCACAGGGTAAGAGAAAAACACAGAAGGGAAGAAAGCGTGTAAGAGACAAAAAACATTAAATCAGAGAAATAAAAAAAAACCAACAGGAACATACACAGGGAGAAAGAATCAGGAAGGAAGTGTAGGAAATAATGGTCCAAAAAGGGCTGTTTTCTGAGGGTAAAAATAAAGAAGCATGGGAAATATGACCTAAAATGCTCATAGCAAATGAAATAGAATACAAAATTCCTTGTTCTAGTACCAAAATTCCCTTACAATTTTTGGAATGTAACAATTATGAAGTATGAAATTCAATAAAATTGGAGAAAACTATGTACAAGTACAAGTGAACATACACAAATTGTAAGGGTGATAGCTGATATCTAGTGAAAGTACCAGGTTCACAGTTTACTGTTCATATTGCCAACAGGAAGCAGGTTTCACTAGGTATTGCATTCCCTGACTGTATCATTTCATGCCTCTTTTCCATCCTCTGAAACATACAATCATGCCACCTATAAATTTTATTTCTCCAGCTTTATGTGGACTTGTGTCCCCCTGTTCCACACAAAGAGCACTTGTACTGAGTGCTTTTGATGGCAAAACATTGGTAATCAGGTTTATCAGATCACGCACCTCTGCATCAACAGAATGTTGATAATTAGTTACGGCTTACCTTCTGAATTGTTTCTTCCTTCTTTTTAAGGCGCTCTCTGTCTCGTTCTTCAAAACTAAAAGGCTGGACTTTAGTTCTGCGTTTTTGTTCCAAGATTCTTGCTGTAGGTATTCCAAAGTGATGAACTTCTTTCTCTGTGACACACTTCACACCGTCTTTCACCTACAATACACAGAATGCTTCTGCTTCTGTATTATTATACAGTGACATTTAAATGAGTCTCTCAGCATGATGGAAAAACAAAGGCTGAACATACAACATGTCCTGCATTACAGACATTCAGGTTATGAAGATTCACCTTTATAGAAATTATAAAACATAAACATAAAATGAGCAATATGGACTATAAATTAGGCCACAGGTGGCCAGAATTTTGGACTCAGTTATCTACTCTAGAGACAGAAAATCTTTTGCGATCGACAATAGTTCAAAATGTATTAATATTAGGTCAACTAGGCAAAGAAATGTCAAACATCATAATAACATCAAACATTAAAAGTAGAATTGTTTCATTGACAAAAATTGATGTTTTCTAACTGAAAGAATTTACCATAATTAAATTGTGCTTTTCCTTAACCTTCCTATTGTGAAGTTGATGCATGACACTGCATATCTTGCGATAAATTACTGAAAGAGGGTTCATAATTACTTAGGCATATGTGAAGGGAGTTCACCGGTCAGAGAGCTTTGGTATCTTGATTTAATTATCTTCATCTGGGAGAAGGCTTCTTCGCAGAGGTGGTTGATTAAAAAAATGTGGTCAAACATAGACCTATTGATCGTGCTGAGGCAGCGAATAAATTTTGATAGGGACCAAAAAGTGACCATGATTGACTGGAGATTGCAATAAACCGTTTGGCCACTTCTGAATTAGACCTTATTGATTATTTGGCATAAATAGTTAATTTTTAAACACAAAATGCAAAAGAGGTACAAATTCGGACAAAAAATTTTTGGAAGTAATTATTTTTTAAGGAATTCACACCTCACACGTGCATGAACTGGTGACACAGCAGAATATGTAACTGGCCAATGGTCAGCCTACATGCATGTGTCAGTGACATATAAGGATGTGAGACGAAATAGTAAGCACCAACTAATGCACCAAAATATATATAATCTTTATTCGTAAAAGTCTCCTACATGTTTCGACCCTGCTGGGCCATCTTCAGGGAGAATAGTTTTGATACACTATGGTTGCGCTGATACAGATAAGTGTGAATGTGCCCTAGGTTTCATCCTCCATTTGAGAGGTATCGTGTACTGTACACACTTAACTGTATAAACGCAACCATAGCATATCAAAACTATTCTCCCTGAAGATGGCCCAGCAGGGTCGAAACATGTAGGAGACTTTTACGAATAAAGATTATATATATTTTGGTGCATTAGTTGGTGTTTATTATTTCGTATTATTCAGTGCATGGACATGGAACACGTTAAATAAGGATGTGTGAATTTCAAAGAAATCAGTCAAATGTCAGTCAGTGGTACTGAAAGGTTTAAACATATTAATAAACAATTAAATTCAAATAGGCTACAAATAATAAAGATAACTTCACTTACACCCAACGAAATGGCATACACCCTTGATTTCTTTGAACTGGAGGGTAAAACAGGTTCAGTGGCTGTTAACTCTTTCTTCTTTGGAACATCTTGATGTGTGTCCAGAATGGCCTGTGGAGCAGATCTGGTTGTGAATGTGTAAGCTGGTTCAGCTTCCAATCTCCACTTAAAAATACATTTGTCAGCTTACAAACACCACATATGTCAATGTAACTTGACCAGATGTACATCAACTAGGAAAATACAATGACCAGTACAATCCAAGGATCTTGGAAGCAGATATGCATAACTACATACAGACATTATTAAAGGGAAAATAGTGGTGATCTCGCGGAGGTACTGCTCCAGTGTTTCTGAATCCTCTGTATGCACGGGACAGAAGGCTGGGTGAATCCCAGAGTTGTTCGGGATAGGGCAATGAAGACAAAATCACAACCTCCAGCTGACTCTCAATCCTACATCTGTGATGAACAAGCCTGTATCCTAGTCAATATAATGACTAATGTACCCAGACCATAGCAACATACATGTCAGTACCTCAGTTTTATTCCCAGTTATTTCTCCTTGTGCAGGTTGCCTGAATACTTCCACATTACCACCAAACACATGTGGTTTGGGCAGATCCTTCAAAATAAGACACGTTTTGCTCATACAAGCGAATGAGCAAAATATATTTTAGATGTGTGATTAGTACCTTCCTAATAGAAAAAATAAGTTTTTTGATGTGAACGACGAGTTTCTAAATTCACTATGCTCCTAATTGCATTACAGACCTGCACTTCTTACCTGCTTGGTCATCTTCGAGTCATACATAGGTACTTTTTTTTATTCAACTGCCACAGTTTCATTAATACATGTAACATAAGATCATATCAGTTAAGCTTACATGTGCATTAATATTTATATACAGCACTCATTATTCAAATGATAAGTGTATGTACAACACTGCTTATGTAATACTGGTCCAATACATACAGAATAGCACTATGATGCTCAAATCTACCATGCTGCAGCATGCACAAAGATTTTTGGTGTTTCCTATTAGATTTCAGCAACTGAAGTTGTTGTTACCTACAGAGCATGCAGACTTACAAAAATACACGTGGTAGGTTTCCAAATTACAAACCAATAAATAGACTGTAGATACTTCTAAAACAGTAATTAGGGATTCCCCAGACAGTCCTCTACACTTTAGTGTCACATTCACTATGCTAAGTACTTAAGGATTAACGATTTTCGTGAAATTTATCCTTTTACG
Source organism: Coptotermes formosanus (assembly GCA_013340265.1). Lineage (NCBI taxonomy): Eukaryota > Metazoa > Arthropoda > Insecta > Blattodea > Rhinotermitidae > Coptotermes > Coptotermes formosanus. Next base: position 228,689 of record BLKM01000118.1, read on the forward strand.
AGAAATCGGGCAGGGCCCAGAGATAAGAAGGCATTCAAGAAGCTGGTCATCAGTGTGTAAACATACCTTTTCAACTTTTTCTGTCAGTATGAGGGACCCTGATTCTGTTGGAAGTCTCCTTTCTACACTTGCATCACCTTTTGGAAGTTTCATAGTATTTCGATTGGCATTTACTTTCAGCCTGGTAAATTCAAAACCACAAACAATAGTTTGAAAATATCTCCATATTAAAACTACTAAGTGAAAACCGCTAGGCTTCTGAAAGTCAGTGACACACATTCACATTACTTTGTCACATGTCTTTGAGGTACTGCCAATTCCAACGAAACCTGTTCAGGCAGACAAATGCACAGCATGGTGTTCTCACAAACTTATAGTTATAATGGAATAGCCACTGTATGCATGGGTGTTTCCATCCTGTTATATGTGCCAATTTGAATTCAGCCATGGTATTAGAGAGTACCACACAATGACTGCAGAAGCTTGTATTCTGTTATCGTATGTTAGCTATGAATGATTAGCAGAAGATGGCAGGGCTGCTATTAGTTACAAAGACGAAAAAATGTTATGAGTAAACAGCTCTGGAAGATATGTCTGAGCTATCAGTACTGTACGTTCAGTATCCTAACACACATAGATTGCAAACTTTCTGTATTTTGTACCAGAATGGATAACAGAGTGCTTTAAATTAATGCATTTTGTTTTTGACATTTGTTTTCACAGACAAAAGTGCAAGACACATTTTCTGCCAGCTAACTTTATGCACAATCATTTCCCATATTAATGTTTGTATTAGTATTCTTATAACTTGTAACACAGACTTACATTTTTGCCTCTTCTGCTGGCTTTCCCTCTTTACTGCTGCTCATATGCTGGACTGGATGTGATTGCATATGCAATGCCAAATGTGGGACCTGAGGAATATCTTTTCTATGCTGAAGTCTTGAAATGAATTTAGCTGAAACAGATATCTGAGTTAATTGCCTCCAGGCTATACAAAATGCTGGAAAATTCTTGGCTAACTCAACAATTACCATCTTCTCAGGAAGGACTGTGTTCCATGGAGTTAGTTTCCACCATAAAAGATGGTTTCATTAACCCACTGTTGTTCATTTCAAAAGCAAATTATACGTGCATTGAATATCGTACATATTTGCACCAACACTAAGCACTGCTCTTAATGTGGGCATTCCAGAAAAAGAAAAATAGAAGAGAGAGAAAAAATGTTTGAATAAAACCCAGTACCTCTGCATTATAACTATTTGACATCAGGTATTCCTTCAACTGCTGGGTCTCAGTAATTAATATCACATATGCTGTAGCCATAATATAGGGAAAAATTTAAAAAATGTATTTTGGAAACTAAGGCCCATTAGACAGAGAGGCAAGACACATGTCTCCTCGTTTTACATCTACGTTCCATTAACATCCCCAACCCTACTCTGATTACATCTCGTCATCATCAGTAAGGGCAGTCGGTCTCCAGGCCATAGCTGTCCTTCAGTATCACTAGGTGTCATAATAAACATGGATGGCCGAAGGCAGTACAAGAAACATGTTCTTTTGCCATGCCACATTTTTAACCATAAAAACCATTCACATGATTGAGTACATAGAAAGTTCCTTACCTGTTTTGGGCTTCGAATGAAAACGATCAGGAGTATTTGTCTGGAACTTCCTGATAGCTTCAGCCATGCTAATAAATTTTGGTTTGCCATTCTTAGTTGTTAGCAGTGCCTTTGTTTTTTGCGTACAGTCTTCTTCACGATGCACATTTCGTCCCTAAAAAAGAGAATATGTTCCATTTAATAGGATACTGACATGCAAAAAGGAAATTACCACATCAGAAATGTAAAAACGTTGAGAGTGTCTGAATCTCTGCGGTAAAAATCCCTGTATGACAATGGGATTAAATGATGACACTGCCCCAGAAATTGTAACAGACCAAATAGTGCTTAAAATATAATTATCAAATGCTACTGAAAGCACTACCTTGTTTGCATGAGCCAGACAACAGTTTAGATCCAAACTTGATGTAGCAGATCCCATTTTGAGAAGCTGAGAGTTGCTCAACCAGTCAATAAACACCCCACACTTTATGGATCCTGGAGGTTGAGTGTTGTGTTCACAACTGCGTACCATTGGTCCCTATCCTAAGCCAGATTAATTTAATGCACACCCACACATCTTATTTCTTTAACAGCCACTTTAATATTATCCTCCCAGCTACACCTACGTCTTCCACATGGTCTCTTTCCTACAGGTCTTTTTACCGAAACCCTGTACGCATTTCTCTTATCAAAAGCACTGTTAAATACATTATAAACAAAGAAGCAAATTCATTATCCCCAGACACTGTGGATTGTAATGACACTCAAACTGCACTTCTAAACCAAACATGTTACATGATAAATGTAAAACAATGTAACAATGATTGCCTTTTGCACTATAAACAAGACAATAACAGTAAACAACCGAAATGTAACTGGCATGATTTTCAGAGGGAATTATGAATTACATGCTAACATCTGTCCTTTTCAAATTACTTACACAAGAAAGAAAAATGTAGCTAAAGCGAGAAAGAGAAATTACACTCTGTAACTGCCATTAACACTTGTTCAATTGAAGGTTATCCAAGGAGAGACATGGATATGGACAGGATGACAAATGAGTTTCATATGACAGACTATATGGTGACCGTATATTACAGGCTACATGGTGATTATTCAGAAGATGGATATAAAGCAACAAAACTATGGTGGCCATAGCAAGCAGACAGAAACCCTGACAAAAATGAAGACCACGAAATAAAAGACTTCTATGTGTGTTTGTGTGTGTGTACACGCACAATTCATTAAAATGATTCCTAGGACAGTAAAGGTTCAAGAAAAGCTGCTTTCATGATAGTGGACTCTAGTGAAAAAGGTGAAACACTGCGGGCATTTTTGTAAAATACGTTCTTTCCCTGTAGCCATAGGCAAGCAGTTGTGTTCACAAGCGTGATTGTGTAACTTAGAACTTTTCTTTCTCCATTGGTTTCATTGCCCCTGATTTGTACTGAAACATATGTAACCAGCAACAACATTCACTTTAGCCATTTGCAAACTCTGCCCTGAGGTAAATACTTTCATTACATTTTGGTCCACACTAAAAAAAAATTACCTGAAATGAAATCCCTATCAAATAACACTGATGCAAAATTCAAGTAAACTGGAGGATACCTGTACCTATCATTGTAATATTTTCCCTTTATCACCACCACCACCATCATCAGAAATGGTTTGCGCCGCATGTTTGGTTTACCATTGCTTGAGGTAAGTTACTTACATTTTTCCGCCCCGCTGTGTCTTGATGCTTTTGTTTAGAGGCTGTCCAAAGATTTTTCATTGCTAGACTGTAAAACAAACAATTTACACACAGCATAAAAGGGGAATTAAAAAGTTACGACAGTGGAACACCTAAAACACAACAGTACTTCAAAGATAATATAAACTTCTAACACCGGCATTATTTACATTCCACGTTACAAGCATAAAAGACTAGCAAATACAAATTACGCAATTTCAAGATCTGTCATGCTTATAAATCAAGGACATTCACTTATTATGCATTCAGTTAACTGCTTTGTCAAAACTTATGAAATGACTGAACTTAAAATTTAAGAGATGTGAATTATAGCAGTATCTGTACTGTTATGAGGGCTAGGGTAAGATAAACAGCTACACATATATATTTAAGTACATATAAAAATTGTGCATTTGCTGATGAATTATGATGAATTAGTTATTACCAATGCACAGACTAAACAACATAAAGTTTACTCGTTGCGAAGTATGTACGAGGAGTATCATCAGTTACATTATTTTTATGCTCCTTTGATATCTGTTAACAGAAGAGCATAATGTTCTTTTTTCAGTTTGTGTCTACAATGGCACACAGCAAAAAAAAAAAAAAAAAAAAAAAAAAAAAAAAAAAAAAAAAAAAAAAATATCGGCAAAGTGTGTGGTGTGACAGAAAACAAGAAGGTACAACTGACTGTTTTGTTTTGCAATTGTTCTGTACCATCCCCTGGAAATGAGTTAAATAATTAAACTGTGCATTTTAGCATCCATGAAATCTGCTCTTCTTTAGCTTTAATTATGTGTGTAAATCAGTATAGTCACTGCATAAATATAGGAAGGGACCCAAGTGTTTGTTGTCTTACTCTACTTTTGCTGATGTGGTGGCAACAGCACGATGACCAGCAATGCAAAATGAGCACACTAAGAAAAGTCCATGTATTTTTCAAGAACACAACCCTTGAAAATAGTTACTGTAGAAGCATGAATCACATAACCAGGCCCTGTTGCTACTCACCATTGACAAGTGTCAGTAGGTATAAGATAACAATTTCTTGAGTCACCAACCTCTGATCTAATATGCAAGTTTCAAAAGTCTCATAAAACAAAACAAAATTCCCACATATTTAGACAGACTCACTTTATTATATCAGCAGCATTTTCTGGTGTTCTTTGCCCAGCTTCAACTTCAGTGTCATTATGATATTCACTTTGTTCATCAGCAAAGGTACCTGAAATTGTGCTATGAATCAACGCTGACACTAAAACATTCAAATAAGAACAGTAAAAATCAGGTTTTAGAGAATTAAGCTGTAAAAGTCTTGTATGTGACATAATGCTTAATAAAATATAAATGCAATAGGAATAATATGGTGATTTACTTGCTGTATCCACTGTCTCCTGACAGTCAGATTGCACTGAAGTGCACACTGTTCCTGAAGCTGCAATGTCACCTGCTGATTCACACTTTACTGCTCCACACACTGCTTGAGTTTCTTCACAGTCTGCAAAATCACACACACACAAAAGATAATTATATTACCTCAAAACTTCAATCCTTGAGTGAAAGTGACATTCCAGCTTAGACTCGGTTACTAAATCTGCTAGACACTTAACAAAATCCACTTGCCCACCACACAGTACAGCTGACTACACACATATCAATAGGACCTAATAGGAAAGGCTTCATATAACTTCAATGAACACTGTAGTGGTGCAGTCACAGAAGCTCCACCTATGAACATCCTTACACTGATGCTAAAAGTGCATTCACCGTCAGCATCTCTGCAGCATCTAAAAACACTTTATAAATCATTTACCAACAGTCACTGATTTACATCACTACAATGCTTGTAACAAGTGTTCTGGAATGCTGTATCACGTTAAGTCCTGAACAGCCACTGACCTTCAGAAGAGTATAATTGTGTGAGGACTATTCACACACACACACACACACACACAATGGATGTAATTCATACAGTCACATTCCAAACAACACATGAGTACTGAGAACTATTGCTTCATATTCAGAATATCCCAGGTTCCGACCTGTAGGTCAGCTCTCCTAAGGGTTTTTGTGTTATTTTTCAGTCCCTCCAGTCCAATGCCAGGAAACCAAATTAGGCCACAGCCATGTCCCTTACTCATCTTTCTAATTTATTATGCACTCATTACTTACCATTTAACATTACATAATCTGTGCTGACTAGCTGATCCTAGTAACAAGGACATAAAACAAGTTACAGCACAATATATGACATTCTGAAAATACTTAGAAATGTAACAGTTACAAAAACATATTCTAACAATAAAATTCTCTACAACATACCCTATGTAAATGACTACATTTTCCACCACTAATTGCTCACCAATTTTACACATTAATTATAATTAACTAACTACATGCCCAATGACATGGCATCACATCCCAGAAGACTACAACCTTCAGCAACCCTGCTGTGAGAACCTCAAATCTCACACTCAAAATATGTCTATTAGCCAAGTGACACACAAATAAATTACTACACACACAAACTCCTCACAAATCACCCACTATTTGTGTGCAGGTTATTGTCCATATACTGCCTCAAGTTATACATTGTGTGTATCTAGGTATGTATATATACGTGTATATATATATATATCGCCGACTTTAGCAATACACTATTAGTCTGTTAATCATTTTTTCATAACTTCATAATATATTAGGTGGCATGGGTCAAACGATTTTTGAGCCTCTTGCCAGTAAACAAGAATTTAGATCTCAGGGGGCTCTTGTTCTATAGTTTTAGAATATAAAATTACCGAAGAATTTATCGGCACCATCACTTTCATTCAATGCTGATGATTCCACGAAATTCACATACATCGGCGCCTTACATTCGAAGGCTTCCATTTCATACAAGGTAACTACGCAACAAAGCAAAACGTTTGTTTCGCGTAACGGATAATAAAAGCCACAACCACACTTTCACGATGTACCACAACACAGCCACAACACAACGTATGCTACACACAACACAGATGGAAATTATATACTTCAGTAACCATAATACGCGGGAAATCACAATACACAGCACGGATTGTTACAGCAACAAGGGCACCAACATCTGAAATACGTGCATGGCGTTCTCAGTGTTTTTGCAGGTAAAGTTTGTTTTAGTCCATGCCGAGCCGGCATAGAGATGGCGTAGAGGTACAGCCACGGGTCTACTCAATCTCAACCAGACGGAGGTGGCTGGTCAGCTTCACGCCTCGACTGCTTTAACCCCGGGGAACAACACTTAGTACGCACTGCAAAGGAGGCCGGCGCTAAGACACTATCTGACGTTTTTGATTTAACTCAAAATAGAATTACACAAAATTTTCATCTTTGCACAGTATGTCTTGCAGAACTGACAAGGCCCTGAGAAGGCGGGCACTGTTCCTAGTTCATAGGTCCAGAAGTTGTAGCCATGGATCGCCCAAGAGTATATAACATCTGCTGTGTTACCATGCACACACTGTAGACCTGCAGTGGGTTCAATGTCATAATATCCACGAAACCCCTGTGACCAAATCTGAATATCCACGGAACTCCTGTGAAGTAAAAGGGTACATCTTGGCGCAAAAATGAAATACAGTTTTTTTAAAACAACTTCTTCATATTTATGCCTGTATATGAAAAATAAAGTTTCGTTAAAGGTGATCTATACTAACATTCATCCCAATGCCCATATTACACAAAGATGGTAATATAACAAACGTTGCTAAAAACTATCACTGCTATATTTACGAATTTTATGACACAGAAAACGCGCTTAGAGGACCCTTGGAAGTCACCCGCACTGCACAAGCCAACAGGACGATTAGTACTGCGCCACTGAACGCGATGGAATGAGCGCGTTCATACCTCTGATCCATGGTTCATACTCCCGCATCACAATCCATGGTCGCCACCATACACTGAACGACAAAAATATACCCCAAATATCACGAGCGGCTATGCATCGGGCATGTGTATTGTGCGTGCTTTGGTGTAGCATCATGGGCACTGATGAGCGAGGACATACATCGAGGACATGTTAGTACTGTTAGGATAGTGCTGCGCTCTCTTCACCCAAATACAAAGCGCAAAGATAAAGAGGTGAACGTCGATTACATGCAACAAAAACCCCCACGTGTTGGTTAACTGTGGATTCTTGTAACAGAAATGGGAAACATGTCAATAAATGAATTATGAATGAACATGCATGAAAGATTATGTAGACAATTTGTGTCGTCCCAGCAGCATGCCAATGTCTTAAATGTTTTAAAGGAGCGGAAGAAGAAAGAAAAAATACAGTAACAAAGAAAAAGGGACCCAGTTCTCAAAGAAAATAAGCTAGTACTATGGCCATAAACAAAGGCAGATCACAAACATCTGGCAAAAAGGGAACTCCACAAAAATTCGACATCAACACATGCCTCTTTTACGAAAACCAATGCTACCAGCTGAGACTCCAAGATGGATTAAGCAGAACAGTGGATGTAATGCAGATTACTGGACATTTTAAGTGTTCGAGTGTAAAGATAAGGGTAGGGAGCAACAACAGCAAATTAAACAGGGAAATGCTTGATTCTATGTTGGCAGATTAAACATAACCACCATGATGGAAAACACCGGACAGAATGGAGTAAAAAAATGCCAGGAGCTGCAAACAATGTCATAAAATAAAGTCTTCAAAATTCTCATGTCCTTAAACACATGGGGAATTGCTGATTAATCCTTGTGCATGACAGATTTACTTTTTCACCTTCAGGTGTAACTTGTAGCTCAAAACATCTACTCTGAAAAAAAAAAAAAAATAAACTTCCAGACCATGCTGTTCCACAGAATGCTGAAAAAGAAGCATAAAAGGGTACCTGCCATCATGGAAAGAGTTCTGTAATATGAACACCACATTAAGAGGTGGCTGGAAAGGTCCAAATTTCAAATTTAGACACACCTACAAATGATTTGCTGTCCACAGGACAATCCTGAACCAGACACAACGTGCACTAATGCACAATGTGGTGACAGGTGCACATGCTATCACCTTAGGAATCAGCCAACATCAAACAACTGACAAACACTTGCAGCAGGGTGATGCGAACAAGGTCCCTCACAATCCCATACCTAATTTATAGACACCCTGCACACTGTGGTCTCTTCCTAATAAGCAAATTTTTTTTGTGTAAGGACTAAGGATAGTGACTAGGCTACAGACTGGCCACACTGGGGCTCGATTCCTGGCAACAGTGAGGCAGTTTTCTAGTCTTCATAACATCCAAACTCACTCTGAAGCCCACCCAGCCTCCTATTCACTGGGTAGTGGGGCATGTTTCCTTTGCAGTAAAGCAGTCATGGCATAAACTTGACCACTTGTGTGGTGCAGCTGTACCTCTGGTCTCCATATATGCCTTTATGGCACAAACAACAACAACAACATTATGTTTCTTTGTCTTGGAACACGGAGTGTAACTTGGTATTCTTCAATATCAACAAATATGGCAGGAAGGTACATGGGTGACCCAAATTCCCATGAAATAAACATTCTGGCAATTATCTGTATGGTAATCTCAGGTGGATCATGGGCAAAAAATTCCCCAGGGACATTTTTAAAACCAGCCCATCTATTGATGTTCCATTATACAATTATGAAAACCAAATCGTATATTTCACTAAGCATTTTTATTATGGCAAAATAATCTTACACCTGTTAACAAAATCAAAATAATTGCAAATCCAGAAATTATAAAACCACAGCTAATGCTTCAGTTAACATCTTTTATTAGGGCAAAAAAGATGTTCATAGCACAAAATCAGGAATACTGCCGTATGTGTACGGAAATTAAAGAACTCTGCACTCAGGTTTGATCATTTTAATTTTGAAAAGGTGCATAATCAGTACTGCTGGGTTGTCACACAGAGTATCAGGGTTATTGATTCCAGACGTTTTGAAGGAAGATACCGCCTTCATCTTCAATGGCCAAGTCTCAGATTCCTCTAAGACTCCTCAACGTTTGACGACGAAGGTGGTATGTTCCTTCTGAATGTCAAAAATCAATAATCCTGCTGTGCAGTGTCACAAACCATGGGCCCTAATTTTCATCACAAACACCACGGAAGTGTTAATCTCACACTTGGAAAGTGCCTTTACCACATGCAGCTTCTAGTGTCTATAGGTATTTGTAGTATGTAAAAACCATTGCATACAGTTCCAAAACATGTGTGATTTCAGGCTTCCACAGCAGCGTAAATGAGATACTCATTCTTCTGGAATGTTGCAGTGTTGATTGGTAGTAGTTTCTGAGGTTTCGGGACAACCACTGGTCCTCTCTTCAAAGGTGAAACAGTCAAACAGTTTGACCCTTGAAGTTGTCCCGAAACATCAGTTACTAACTACCAATCAACACTGCGTAACATCCCAGAACAGTGAAGATCTCAATTCCAAAAATATATCACATTTTCCTAGTATTACGCAGTACGTAACTATCCCATCATTCAATGCCATAGGATCTGACCTGCTGAAAGCAATGCCCGTGAGGAATGCACCCCAACAAGTTGCTATATTGTACCTGAAAATGCTCTGGTGAGGAATCCACCCCCACAACAGAAGTGTTTAAGCTTGGGTTTGAAAAGCTGAAAGCTCCTCTTGAAGCCTTACCTACCCTAATGTCAATCTCTGGTTCTTTGACATAGTGGTCTGCCTTTCCACACGTACTCATGGCACAGCCACCATCTTGATTATCTATCTTTACTTTTTATATTTATGTCAGGACACACAGCCGTACCTGGGTCTTAAACAAAGCCTCTGTCCTGCACGGCACTGAAAGTTGACTCCTATGATGTCATCCAGTACGAAAGAAACGTACTTACCAAGAATATGGCCAAGTTAATGTTAAGTTCCGCTTATGTTTTGAGTTGTTCCATAATTTACAAATTTAATGAGTAAACAGTTTAATTCAGCTAACTAAAAACATAGCATTCAAACAATAAGTCTTAAATGCACTATTCTTGTGGCCTCTGCTGGTGGTACCTTACCAATTCACTCTTCAGTCATCTCATCTTTCACTGTCATTGGCAGCAAGTCACCCCAGTTACTTGATCTTGCACACCAATAGGGAATTCTGGAGAAAGAAAGAGAACATGTGTATTTACAATTAAGGCTTTTTCCATGGTGTCTACTCCCGTTCAACAATTAATTTTCAGAAACCACCACCACTTGACACTTGACACTTTACTGTGTTTTAAGCAAATCTCAAATCACAGCAACCTGTAAATTATGTGATATCTGTCAATGTTACAACTTAACTTCAATTGGAAACATATCCAATTTGTAGAAGGCTCTAAAAATTTAAATGGTACATGGGTGGCCTTTTACTTTTGAACATAGTTCTCCTTCAAATTGAAAACATTTCCACATATTAAACCACATTTTTTTGTACCTTTAAACAGTTCATTCTCTACATTACTCTAAAGTCTAATTTTCCTCTGTTTTCCAATTTTTTAAGTATCTGGTAAAAACCTCCTTCTTTCTTCCTTTTCCCCTAAACGTTTACGCTCATGACAATATTTCCTCCGAGTTTCATATCTTTCAATTCCATCAAGTACTGTCACTCATAATCTCCTCATTTTGTGTTGCTTATTCTCTAGTGAACAGCCTACTGACTTTTAGTTTCATAAACAGTTTTCACTCAGTCACTTCCGACCATCTCCTTATGGTCTGTGTTGGATGACATTACTTCAGCCCTAGCTGACTCCAGCACAAACTGGTACAGTATTTGACTGTCTTGTCTGCGTACTTATTCTAACTATACTACTGCCAAATGTGGCACAATGTCTCAAACTAAAATAACTGAAGTGACCACATGAAACCTAGTGAAATACCAAAACTTACTTCCCATGTTTGGATGCAGTGAAGATGATCTCTTCCAGCTTCCCTGAAGCCACACATATCCTACAGATTGTGTGCTTCCTACGAACCAGCGGTTTCCTTACAATTCTTGGCCACTGGACGTCACTGGGTGGTCTTGGGCCTGCATCAGAAATGTTAAAGGAACAAGTGAAACTTCGTGTGAACACTAACAACTATGAAAACTATGTACTTGCTTCATACAAATTTATATTCACTTCTACAGAACAGTCAGCTAACTAAATGGTGAAAAGTACCAGTTACTGACACTGTCATTAAATTCCATGCTTTTACAAAACCCAATAATTCAGTACCATGTTCATAAAAATATGTCCCTGAACTCCATTCTGAGTTATGAGCCAGCTAAAACCAGCGTACACCCTCTTAGAACCACGTAAATATCATCTTCCCAACTATACCTAAGAAATGGAGGACAAATTACACTGCTTGCCTCCTAGTGGTGGTTCCTGCAAGCAGGATGCCTGTCTGGCTGACTAAAAGTGCAGGTGCTCTAAGGTAAGGTGCAAGTTACTGTGCTGAAGCCCTGCATAACATTGAGGGAGCAGTGTCATGGGATACAGGGTGACAGCTAGGTACATAGCCTTTTTCCTAGCTTCTTGTGCTATGATGTAGGAGGAAGTATGTTCAAAGTCTCAATGCATGGTGGCCTGAATCCCTTGCCCTTCATTGGAGAAGGCTGCCATGCTCAGGAGACCACAGAGGCAAAAACTGAGGTCTTAGGACTGACTTCTGGTGCATGTAGAACCCTTAAAGGGGTACATATCATATTTTGGATACATAAGGCCTCCAACTGGGGTCCTTAAGGCTCCAAATTTAAATATTTCTATAATATGCTGTGTGCTTTATGCCACCTACAGTCCTGGAAACAAGTGAGGTGGGAGGACCCTCCTCTCAGTGGCAAGTGTGAGACTTCCCCCCTCATAGATTAACAGAAAAGGTACCAAATGTGTTGAGAAAGCAACTACATGTGGCACAGACAAGTACAGTCCTAACATATGTATGAAATTATCGTATTCTTATGTCAGTGTCTTTCGTTATATTTGACTAATTTTACCTTTCTTTATAACAACATATGAGAATCTCTCCTTTCTTACATCACGCCTCTCTTCAAAAGGTAATGGTATGTATGACACTTCAAAATTACAAGGTGTTGTATCGTGCAAAAACCTAGGACACGGCAAGTCATGTGGACACTGAAACACACAATATACAACACTGTTAGTATTCAAAGCAGCCATAACATGAAACTGTGGCACTAGTATTTACTCAGGTGCTCAAGGAACTCCCTTGTTATAGATGGAACCTGCAGATTAATATCTATACCTGTAACATTACATCGACAAACCCTACACTTGACCAAATGAATTAAATCACATGCTCAAAACCACATCCACATGATCTATTTCAACAAATCTTAAATTTAGTGCTTTCGTATTTAATCTTTCAGTGTGGAGTGAAAATATCTGTTCATGTCACTCTTCTACAAAACCTGTTCAAAAACTTCTGAGGCTCCTGTGCAAATGGTAGCGCACAAACAATTCTGCAGATATTTATGACATATACTTTTAATACCAGCAATTTCGGCTTTAAAAAAAAACCTGCGCTGAATGTGTTAATGTGATCTGCTACCCACACTTTGGTCTTCAAAGTAACCTCCTACCATATTACTTCCGAATAATCATCTTCCTATAAATGGGAACACGTGTAGTTCATTTGAGTCTCCTTAACATAACAAATCTGAAAAATATTGATATGTTTGTGTTTGATGGAATAACATCTACAGTACAACCTTCAGTCACTGATCACACACTTGATGCATAACCTAAATATGGGAATTGTTTATTCTGCCCACACTACCTGATATGAATAAGCTCTAAGAGTATGTATGTTCTTGTTTGGAGGATCATACATTCCACTCCCACTCTGACAGGGGTACAGGTTCTGTAAAAGACCAGAATTTTCTACTGACTGGGAATGTGGAGAATACAACTTCCCATTGTATGGCAAAAGAAGAGTCTGCTGCATGGATGGTTCCATTCCCTCACATTGCAAGGCAGACAGAACGCACTGTAACAGAAGGAATTGGCTACCAAAAAGCTAGATGTCATTTGATTGACTGACGTTATACTCACTGGTGAGAAAATATGAGCTACTGGCGTTGACGAATGCATTTCTTTTCCTTCGTTAAGTTGCAGTATAAAGTCCCTTGCTTCATTTATTACCTTACAACAAAATAAACAAAGAGAGACATTATAATACTAACAAAATAAGTACACAGTTCACCTATATTTCTGTACAAAATACCAAAGAGCAACTACGTATGTTACAACACTAGTCCTATGTTTGTGTTCCTAGATTTGCCAGGACATATACTGGCCCCAGTTTCAATCTGCTTTATTACATACAGCAACAATTATCCTTTATAACTATCACAAAAATTTACATCAGCATCACGAGAAGTCAGCTTTATGGACAATGTGTCATCACCTGATGATTTTCTAATTCCTGCAACAATGAACGTGTATCTCCCACCAGCCAGTAGCAGTTCAGTGTTTCCGTCTTTCATCTGTCTGACAAAATTAACACAATCAGGCGATTACAGTTTAAAGAAAATGGTTAATTGCTATGGTTCTACATTTAACAAGGAAGAAATGGGACAGAAGACAAAATTCTTTTGGGGGAGTGATGCTTTTAGCCAACAGGTAATGGCACCACATATATTTTGACGATTTCTTTACATGTACAAAGTTGATAAAAATAAGACACAATAATGACAAAGGAAATTATCATCTGATATGGCCTACTGAGGTACCCACACTTTTAGTTTCAATCTCCCTTTCACAGTGGATACAGTGATGCCCAACAGTATTTTTACCAGAGGTATCAAGTGTCATTCAGAATACGTACTTCAGAGGAGTAATATAGGACTTCGAGCAATTTGGACTCTAAGCTACATGCAGAAGTAGATTCCTGGTGCATAGCCAGGACTGTAGAGTGGGTGCAGTAAAGCTGTCTGTCCAAATTTAGTGATGGCTTCAGCGATGAGCACACTCATGACCCGCCCTTGTCATGGAAAAGCAACACTTCTGGCAGTTTTAGTGAGGCAAGCTTGACAAACATGAGCATTCAGACTTCTCAGTGTTTGAGTATAGCAGTCAAAGTTCACTGTTGTCCTTCTACGTAAGAAGTTCACAAGAGTAACAACTTCCTCATCCAAAAACACTGTAGCCATGATTTATCCTCCTGACAGTGCACCCTTAAATTTCTCCTTCCTTTGGGATGTCATCTGGTACCAGTCCATTGCTTGCCACTTGGATATGGGTTCAAAATGATGGACCCAGATTTCATCCCCTGTGACAGAGGGTGTGATAGATGGCCTGCTCCTCCTGTACTGCACTGAGGCAAAAGATCAGTGACAGTTGCTTTCCTTTCCTCTTTGTGTGCATCTGTCATCATTTGTGGCACCCAACAAGCACAGACCTTGGAATATCCAAGCTCTTCAGTAATAGCCATTACACTGCCTTTACCAATGGATAGGATGGAGCATACTTTGTGTGCTGTTACATGACCACCATGTATCAGTTCATCAACATGGCAGTGCTTTCAGGCATTATCGCAGTACAACGGTAACCACTTTATAGTTTGTTTTGAAGTTCTGCTTTTCCCATTCCAGTCTTACCTATCATTGAAGGTATTAAGGTCCCCACTTACTTCAACACACACTCTGAGCAACAATTTAGGACTACAAATCAGCTTCTCACCTTCAGCAATCAAGAACTTGATCACTGCTCATTGTTTTATATGCACAACAATCTCTGCCATTTTAGGGTCAACTGTGCTGATGCCATCTGTCAAGTGAAACACTTACAACAAATACAAAACGAATTTGAATATTCAAAAATCTCATTCATGTAAAGGTAATTCCCATAAAAAAGGAAATGAAGAGGAGGAATTCCTTTCTGACTGATCCTTGTAGCACTGTTCCAAGCTTAAAGTTCACACAATTGCCATTTTGGTACTAATGATACTGAATTAATTACAGGCAGCCATCTATGGTGTGACACCCATACTACCTTTCAAGAAAACTCATCAGTTGGTTCAGCGTTATTACAATGGACAGAGACACAGGTGCATGTACTGTTTAATGCAGGCCTGTAGAGTCGGTACACAAAACTTAAGACTCCTCCTCCTCAATTTTTAAAACTGACTCTTGACTCCTTCATAAAAGCTCAATATGCATTAATAATGGTAAACCTATAAGACATTTCATCACCATCATGTGAATCATCAGGCTACTCTTTAGACTTAGAACCCATATTAAGCATAGGTCTAATGGTTATTGTAGAATTCAGGGCTCTGGGTTTGGAGTATCTAGTTAAAATTTAAGATTGAGGTCAGAGTCAGAGTCGGTACACTTTTACTGACCTGACTCTGCAGCCCTGGTTTAATGTAATCACCCCCCAGCCACACACACACACACACACGCACACAAAACAACAGCCTTTATTCCTGGTAACAATAACCTACTGTACTGCAACACTGCACACAGCACACCTCTGCGGTCAGTTAGCATTGTTAAACATACATTACTGTATGTAATAAATGACCATGAAAACTATATTTACAGTGCACGTTTCTTTCCAATTGACATACTACCAGACTGAGCACATGTAAGGAGGAACTTACACTGTTGGGTTAGAAATACATACTGGGAATAGCAAATCAGCACTTACAAAACATGTTTCATTGTAGAAAACACAAATTCATCCCCACACTCACCTTGAACCCAGCATTTGTGCCTTGTTCTACTATTATGAAATATTTGTTTGTCTTGTTCCACAAATTGATGATTGTTTCAAGGCGAGTTCTTGCAGATGGGAGTTCCAGAAGTGTATAGGCACTTACGACAACATCGTATTTTAGCTGTAAAATGATCAAATGTTACCTATTTGTAAATAAGTGTGATAACTAATATGTAGTGTTACTAACATGCAATATCTCATGCATTTAAGTGATCAATAAAAATACTGCAACTGTGCAAGACAATTTGTACATACTGGAATACACAGTTGTATAGACAAATGCTCACTAACATTTATCATACAAGAATATGGGATTTCAAATCCCCCATTACTGGGGGGCTGGTGAGCACATTTCAAATCAGGCTTAACTGTGTTAGTATAGAAAAAGTGCAACGCTAATCCAAATCGACTGCATGTATATGTCATTACAATAACACAATGTGTGGCTGGTTGACTTCTATAAAACACACATTTCATGCAGGCTGATGTGGTCAAGCGCCAATTCCTGCAGTGGCACAGTGACACACCTTTGGAACAATCACAACCCAAAAGTACAACGCAATATGCAGCTATTACTTCGGATAACACAATCCAGGATTCTCAAAGGCATACCATATGTGAGGCTGGTAGAAACTGTCTGTAAGACACTCCTTTAATTGGCATGTCTGCTTCCTCACTACCGCCTCTTAGCAAAAGGCTTGCTAAGTCATTCATATCCCTTGATGAGTCCACATTGAAGACCTCTTTTATCAGATCTCCCCATACAGCTCTAGCTGCCCTATAAAACACCACCATATGAGTGCATGCAGAATGAAATGAAATGAGACGTACAATCACAAAGGGTGCTAAGCAAACAATGGAGGGAACTACAATTACAACTCCTTTCAAAGCATTTTCCTTGTATGTCCTTCCTGGAACTGAGAAAACCAAAAGACACCTCAACTCTTTAAAAATGGAAATTACTGTATATTGCATATGAATAGTTTCCACCTCCCACAGAAGAGCCTGTAACCATTTGAAAGACCAGTTGGTGAATACTGTGTAGGGAGACAATATATGTTTATCGTAAGCATGATACACAACACACAAATACACCATGTGCAACACATGCACAGCTTTTAGTGTCAAACCTGGTGGTACATACACTTACCATCATGCTCTTAGGTAAGTTTTAAGACAGGAACATTCTGAACAAGAGGCAGGCCAACATTTGAATACTGAATAGTGTAGGGATATCCAACCTTTTTTGGCAAAGGACCACAGCTGCTATTGTGGGCCAGTTTGCAGGCTGCATGTGTAAAAATGATAATAAGTAGTACACCCAACAACCTAAATTATTGTACAATCTTTACAGCACAAATAAAATTTACAAATGTGGCTGGGGGCCACATAACACAATCCAGCAGGCCACATGCAGCCTGCAGCCCACATGTTGGACACCCACAGAATAAGACTTCCAGAAAAAGAACCTTTGATAACAGGTGTACACAACATTTAGGTGCCTCATTATACAACAAACTCTATTTACGGGAACCTACCATGTTGCTGTTCCTACGCCAGATCCAAAGTCAAACAAAGAACGTGGTTGGAAGTCTGGGTCACGAGTTTTCAATTCCATAAAAATCCTTTGAAGGACCATATATTCAGGGGCAAATCTTGCCACCATATAGAGCAGTGCTTTATACTCATCGTACTCAACTGGTCTCCAGTAATTTACTGCTTGTTTAAGGCGTTTTATTACTTGTTCTTTAAATCGGAACTTCAGCTCTTCTTGCTGCTCTGGTGATAATGACAATGAATCAATTCCAACTGAAAGAATCAGAAACAGAACTTTTGTCACAACATGACCAAACTATATTGCACTGGGGCATTCTGTTGTGCATCACAGCCAGAGGCCCAAACTACACTCTAGATTCAAGCACTTTACATTTTTAAATTAAGAACAATATTCACCTTTTCAAAAAATGTCTTTCCCCACATTATACTCAACTGTTTAAATCATAAAACTTTTTACATAACATATGTGTTACAACATTATAATTATTGTAACAAATTGTTCTTTTTGACTGTTTACATATTTACCATCAGTTGTGAAATTTTTATGAAAATGAAAAAGACTTTCAACACAAAGTAGCATAATTTGCTCAAATACTGGGAATTCTAAACAACGCGTTTAAACCAGTTTTGATCCAGAAATATTCAAGAATAAAAATATATAATGCACTGGCATTCCCCATTCTTCTGCATGGAAGTGAAATTCTGACCCTCAGGCAAAAGGATAAAAACCGACTGACATCAATTGAGATGAAATTTTTCAGAAGAACAGCGGGATATACACTTTTTGACCACAAAAGGAATGAAGAAATTTTAGAAGAGCTGAAAGTAGAACCAGTTGACAAGAAACTAAGAAGATACTGATCACATTGGCTACAACACGTAACAAGAATGAACAACAACAAGATGTTGTGTGGTCATGGGTTTATGGACTTTATCCATCATTCGAAGAGTAAAACATTAAAATATTAAAAATTAAAATTCACAACGTTTCAGAAGCTGGCTCTGCTTCTGTCCTCAGGTGAATGGAGGGGGAGAAGGGAGGAACACCTACTCTGTTGGGCTCCTTAGACAGAGGTAGCCTCTCCCAACAGAGTAGGTATTCCTCTCTTCTCCCCCTCCATTCACCTGAGGACGGAAGTACAGCCAGCTTCCGAAACGTCACAATTTTAATTTTTAATTTCAGCATTTTACTCTCTGGACAATTGATAAAGTCCATAAACCCATCACCACACAATATTATACACCATCGTCAAAACCTTTAAGAATTTAACAACAGGATGCCCAAAATAATGCTGAATTATAGACCAAACGGACAAAGATGACTTGGAAGACCTTTGAAGAGACTATTAAATGAGGCCAAAACAGGTCTATTAAGGCCAAACTCGTGACGGATGATGATGATGATGATGATGACATATTTACCACATTCCTGTCTCAATTTTATGTACGTACATGCTGTACAGACACTTCCCAACACAAGTAAGCATTTTGTTTTGCTAACATTTATGTAACTCAACATTCAGAATTTGACCCACTATCCACCAAACATGCATACATATCTAACCTGGAGGCTGGCTGCATTAAAATGTCTGAGAATACTACCTGGATTTAAGAAAGGTGAAGCTGAGACAGGAATATAGAAAATGACATAAAGACCTTCACAATAATTACTCTTTATCAAATACTGTCAGAACAACTACAGCAAGAAACTTTAGATGGGCAGGATATGCAAAAGGCATGAGTCAAACGAAAAGAAAACTTTGTTTCTGGTTTGTTAGGAGAACATCTAAACAAAGAGCCAGGAAGTTACGCAAGGATGGCAATAACTGCACAATCAGAAGCCCTCAATAGATATTAGCACAATCAAATCAGGAAGAATAGAAATAAGTGGGCATGTAGCATGCATGGTAGATGTGCAAATCTATACAGAGGTTTGTCTTGAAGATCTGAAGGCAAGACACTACTTGGAAGACTGTGTAAATGGAAAGCAAATGGAACCCTGGAGTTCCATAGAAGGTGGGAAATTTCTTTACAACCTTAGCAACTACTTCCTACTCAACAAGGGTTTGACTCCATGGAGTTAGTTCAATGTTACTGACAGTGAACACATATACAGATCTAGCACCGATAAAAGCTTAATACTGAAATTAAAATTGTACATGATTATACAGTTGTAGACTGAATAAGTGCAGAACGACTGTGAACTGCTGTCATCAGTTACCAGTTAACTTTGAAATTCAAAATGTTCTGTTCTTACGTCGAACTTCAATCTGTTGCTGTATTTTGTTTCCCTTGGCTTGGATTTCACCTTCTTCAACAGGCACATGTCTGTCTTTCAAATACCTTGCAAGATCCGCACCTCCATTACGGAAAGCTTTCACAGGTTTGTCTAAAAATACAAAATAAAATCATACATATTACGCATTATATAACACATAACAGAAGGTACACAGACATATATGAGTGTGTATACATATATATATGTATATATTACTATCATTTATATACCAACAAATGCACACAATTTATATAAACTTACAGATTATCTATGTACATGAATGTTCCTACATGTCTCAGTGATATATCACCATCATCAGGGAGACATTAATACAAATGAATATAAAATTAATACACCCAATTTAACATATACAGTGTTATAATGGTACATATAAATGATTTCCACTTCGGTTATAAAAACCAGTCTCTTAATGTTTTATAAGGCAAAAGTTGCTGTTTGTTCTGAGACCCGTACAAAACACATAAACGCAATGTGGGCACCACGTAGAATTTTTTAATGTTAAACCTGGTCATATGTAAAGTTACCGCTAGGATTTAAAAGGTTAACGCAGCACTGATTTTTTCCCAGTCAAAGACAAACACATTCAATAAATCTATTCAGCATCACATCATTGGTAAAATGAGAACTGCTCTACCCTTAATTCTGGCAGTGAATGAAACCAATGATTGCACAAACACATCAGCAAAGTGATGTGAAATGAGAACGTAAGTAAAGCAACATGATGTGCATGTGAGCTTCATTACTAAAGTGTGTCATGAACAGTCAAGTGAGATAGTTTATGGAAACACAAGCAATGTACTGGCATTCTTCCACAGTCCCTACTGTGTACTTGCTGATCTTGGAATTTTGAGGCAGATGGATCCAATGTACTGAAACAACTGATTTCAATCTGAACCCATTTCCACCAGCTCTTTACCTATCAGCATGCAGATGGTTACTCTGTGAGTGTAGGATGTTCTGTGACTTAGCCTCTTGGCTATTTCAATTTCTTAAGGGACCAGAAATTAGCTGGGAGATCATTACCCTCTTCATTCATGGATTCCCTTTCAAATTCCTGAACAAAGTGACTGGAGGCAATCCCAAACTCACGTTTTAATTTTCTACAACCAATAATAACAACATAATAAAGGCTCCTGAGATGTTCTGTCATATACCGTAAAAATATGCAATTTTCTTTAAATAATTTTATTGTAAAATGTAAAACAGCAACACTGTGACTGCATGAAATACATATTTAGCTTGCAGTTTGATGGCAAGAACTTCAATATAGTCTGCAGTTCAAGAATTAAAAATATGGTACCTCTAATGGTCCAAAATTTCAAGATTACATGTGGAAAATATGGCACAGACAAAGTCTGTACTTAAATAATGTCTTCTAAACAAAAATAAACAATTATTATTCTAAACAATAACAATAATCAGGAGCAACACATTCTTATCTTATAGGATTCAAATTTATGACCATTTGCACGTGAATTCCGTGCGCTAACTTGCATTTTGTGATTGACTTATAAACTTACATTACCTGCCTATGACATTAAGATCACATTTATAGGATCAGATGTCCATGCAACAGTCAAGTTTTACCAACCACTCCTTGTCGTCGTATCAATGTCAACAAAGGATGGCATCACTGTATATAACATGTGTCCCTTTAGGTTAGGTCAGGTTAGGTTATGTTGTATAAATAAGAATAAAATAAAACACTGTCAGACACAACACAATGGTATATTGCAAAAAAAGTATATTACATGCACCATATAATTGTGTTGTGTCTGACAGTGTTTTAGTTTATTCTTATATATAAAACTGACACAACAAGATCACTCAGTGCAAGTAGGTTTTGCTGGACTAGGTTAGGTTATGTTGTGTTAGCTTAGGTTAGGTTACAGTATCAAGTTCATGCCAGTGAAAACTGCAACATTTAATCTTCACTTGTTCCTTTCAGTTTCAAAGCTCTCATCACAGACCATTACTTGTCATGTGCTAAATTCTGAAACAACTGGCTCATTTAAATAAACCAACAATGTGCCAGACAACACAGAGATTAGAGGAAACATGAGTAAGAATGCTGAAAAATGGAGTATGGGGGGGTAAGGGAGAGCCAGTTCTGATGTGTCAGTTCTTCCAATTGATCAAATGACAAAGAACACAACCCTGTACCTTGTACTGCAGACTTTAACCACTTGATGTTTTCCAGACTTCATATACTGTGACCCAAACCTCAGATGAGCTGCCAAACTGCATTCAGTCCATGTCCATAATTAAAATAAAATGACAAAAGCATGCTGCTTTTGCTTATAGCAGCCAGGATGAGCAACTGAAAGCCGACAACCACCTAATGTGAATGTTCTTTTTTGATGACTGTACCATGTGGATGTCAGTTACATTGCCATCTTCTTCAAGATCATTACTGTATTCATCGTCCACAGAATTATCCAAAAAATATGCATTAACACTGACCTGCCATTAAAAACTTAAAACTGTCAATAACCTCACACTTACCCTTCATAACAGCTTGCATAGCATTAATTATCATGGCTGGAACTTCCGAAATTCTTGTTTTCATAACACCAGGGTGTTTCCTTGGTTTAATTTCATCAGCATTAATACGGTCTATCAGCTGACTTTCCATTACCGCAGAACACTTGGTCTTTGTTGCATACTGTGTGAATGAAAAATTATATGAAACAGGCCAACTGGTTGCAATTAATGTGATATGACTTCCCTAGTGCAGGGAAGACCAATGAAGAGACTTCTGGATAAGCGAGATCAGAACGGATCAACAAGTGGCCCAACCCGATGGCAGCTACGTGATGACGACTTCCCTGGCATGCAAGCGTATCATATGGAAGTGATGCTTGCTGGTCAATAGGCCTGTACCACAATGTGGACTTGAAAAGACCATCAGTTAAAAGCAATGCTACTGAATTCATGAACTTGGAACTGCTCTGAGCCAATGACACTGAGTCAATATAGGTCTCTATCCAATATGACTGGTGATGGCACTATACTGTACACTAGATCAAGTTAATACAACATAAAATTACCCCCGCACATGCCATAAAGGCATTTAAAGGTGGAGGTATAGCTCCATTCATTAACCTCAGCACCAGATGGAGGTGAGCAGTCAGCCTCATGCCGCAGCCTCTTTACCACCGGGAAATAAGCCCCTGGTACCTATTGCACAGAAGGGTGGAACGCTGATCTGGACGTTTTGAAGCAAAGAAAAATTTCTTGTCCTGCCGGAATTCGAACACCACGTCGTCCACTTCGCATCCTACGCTACGCTGCGCCTATAATACAGCTAATACTACAATTATTCTTCATTTATGAGAATCACTTAACTTTATTCATACAACTTCGACACTGATTCCTGGCTACCTAGCCCACCATCATAAAATCGGTCCGAACAAACATTTTATTCACGCTTACCTTCCTAATATTTTTTATAAATAGCAAATCTAACAGGTTATTTGAAACCTTCATTTTTCAGACACCTTCATTCCGTTATACAGCCATGTATGCCACCATCCAACTATACATTTCTCCACGCGAATGGCAACGACACTACCAACCTCAACCGCTCAAACTCATGGATCTCGTACCTATATCTGAGTGCACGTGGGCACAATCTTCGTAACACATAGGACGGTATTTGTAAATTCGCGGTGCTCTTTACCTGTGAACCGTGGTATGAGTCGTGTATGTGTGTGTGTGTGTGGGTGTGTGTGTGCCATCGTCTGCTATGAGACGGGAGAAGGGAGCTGCGTGCTCTTGCAACTACATTATTGTATTTTATGCTAGCGTACTGTAGTCAGATAATGCGTTAATATGTGACGTGCAATTCATTATAATTTACACATATGTTTAGGGTCAAATGTTGTAACTTAAAGCGCAGTGTGTCGTTCTGTTGACTGTGTCAGTTCAACTCAAGACACATAATATCGAACTCATTTAATATATTAGTTTAATATTGAAAGGATTTCAGTTGCTTAATTTTACGGCCGATATAATGAAGTTTGCAGAGCACTTGTCTGCACATATTACTCCGGAATGGAGAAAACAGTACATTAGTTACGAGGTAAAAGATGTGGAGGACATAACCTGAAACCTGTCGCTATTAGCAAGAACATTGATGTGTTTACAGCAGTGGTGATGCATACCAAGGCCTTCTGGTATGTTTCGCGGTGCTGACTAGTAAGCAGTGACAGGTGTTTGGATGGGACATAGTCCCTTCACTTTCATGGGCAAGCAGTTCAAAAAAAGGGTATGGGAGTGCTTGACCCAGAACGTGATGACACCATGCTCATTCGAAACTTGGTAACTATTTATCAGTTGACACAGCGTAACAGTCCAGAAAACTTGAATCGTCAAGAATATGCGTTGTCTTTTATTATGTCTTTCATACATTAATACATGCAGCTCATAAAAAGTGTAATCCCTTTGTTCATGTACATTTTTAGTCTGTGGTAGGTGAGCTTGCCTCAGTTTAAGTTTATTCTAGGCCAAAACACCGGTGTATTTTGAACAGCGTTCAACAAACACATCAGCCTGTGACATGGTCATGTAAATGATATGAAGTGGTCTGCAGCTGTTGGGCCTGCAAATAATTGTGTAACCTGTTTTGGATCACTGTGCCTATTAAGTGGTGGCTAAATTATGATGTAGCCCATTATGGCAGTCACTGTAACTCTGTTTATTTTCTGGTTTCAACAGCGTCTTGTTCCCATTTCAGTATTTAAACTCACTATTGAATAACGATTTTAAATCTTCATATATTTCAAAGTGTACCGTTTCTTCAATATGCGCATTGTGCTGATTTTAGCAATTCATTAAAATTCATATTTGTTGATGTTAGTAAATAATGTAAGAAATGAAAATTGTTGTATGATTTTCCTGAACTCTAATTACTTTTTAAAGGAACTATCAGAACCAGAAATCTACAAGATGGAATTCAGCAGACAACAGCCATTCAAACACTGTTTCAAAACAACTCACATGGAATGTTACATTTATTTATAGGAGATGAAAGCGATGCTTTATGCAGCCGTCGAGCAGGCACCTTCTGCAGAGCTGATAGAGCCTGAAGTATTAACACGTTATTTTGCAAAATTTGATGAACAGTTCTTCCATTACTGTGATAAAGAGTTGGCCAAGATTAATACATTTTATTCAGGTATGCTGAGTAAATGACAATGCAATAACCAGATTTATTGCACAAATTTGAATGTTTTAGATTATAAATTAGCCACAGAAAATGAAATGGATGGTAAGAGGTTAGAGGTGCTTGGTGAAGTGAAATGGCACATGTTACATACTGATGAAAGGTTATTGTAAATAAAGCCTGAATTAATGGTTGTTGTGTTATTTATGAATTATATCTGTGCAGAATTAAAATAACAACAGCTGTTTGTGTTATGTTTCTCCAATTTACTCTTTCTTTGTACAGAAAAACTTGCAGAAGCAACTCGAAAATTTGCAAATCTGGGCAGTGAACTGAGTGAGGCACAAGATGAGGAATTTCGTGGGAAGGAAGGCTTATTACGACATGGACCAAACATCTTGCGTAAGCGAGATGTTCCAGCCCGCAAAATCCAGGAGCTGAAGCTGGCATTCAGTGAATTTTATTTGAGCCTAATTCTGCTACAGAATTATCAGACTCTCAACTTCACTGGTTTTCGCAAGATATTGAAGAAACATGATAAGGTTAATTTAAAATAAATGTCAATTATAATTTATTTTACAATTTGAGATGTTCAGTATAGACTTCAATGAAGAGTAATGCTTGTTTAGAGGAATGTTTGATTGTTATGCATTATGAAGGCATGCGTTTAAGAATTTATTTTCCTGCATATTCAGGTTAGTGACTTTATCTCTTCTGCCACATGGTAAGTACACTGTGTGTTACGTGTGAATGTGACGTTCATATATTGTTTAAGATTTGTCTTTGCAGTTACTGAGTGTTGATGTCGGGGCTCGTTGGAGAACAGAGAATGTGGAATCGTCACATTTCAATACTAATAAAGATATTGACCGTTTGATCCGTGAAACAGAGACGGTGGTGACCCAGGATCTGGAAGGTGGGGATCGTCAAAGAGCAATGAAAAGGTTGAGAGTGCCACCTCTGGGAGAACAGCAGAGCCCCTGGACTACATTCAAAGTGGGGCTTTTTTCAGGCTCCTTTATTGTGCTGCTCATTGCTGTTTTGCTGTCAGGTGCATAAGTATATATTATTTACTAAAAGCCTTTTATTTTGAGATAAAGTGCTATTTTTATAAGGTGACCATTACTTTCGCCTTCTCAATATTTATTGAATCGTGAGTGCTGGAAAATGAGTGGTGGTGGCACTGTCTTAGGCGTGCGAAACTGTATGAGTCTCACTGCATTTACTGGTGGCAAGTATGTTGACCACATCAACGTGACATACATGTGCAGACCACTGAAGTTCAGTTCACACAACATAGCACTCTAAGGTCATGCGAATGTGGATGAGAACTGTCGTCATATCAGAACATAATGGAAAGGAATGTGGCCAAGGTCCACAGAACATCAAAGCTCTGCTGTATTGCAAGGTCACATAATGCTGGTCATTTTTTGTGATGACCAGGACAAATTGCACAATAAATAGGTATCACAACATACCATTGCATACTAGTCAGGGCGGTGGAGTCGCAGTCAGAGTTGGTAAAAATATACCGACTCTGGCCTCAACATAAAATCGTAAATAGATACTAGCTACAATAACCATTAGACTTATACTTAAGTATAGGTCATAAGTCTAAAAAGTAGCCTGATGATTCACATGGTGGTGATTAAATGTCTTATGATATCATTTAGCATTTTAGTAGGTTTACCATTATTAATACATATTGAGCTTTTATGAAGGAGTCAGAGTTGGAGATTTAAAAAGTGAGGAGACAGAGGTCTTGTGCACCAACTCCACAGCCCTGATACCGGTTCACTGAGTTTAGTTACTCATTGGCTATGATGGATAGGCAATGTAAGACACAGCAGTGGACAGCTGAGACTGGGGGGAAGCCATGTTACAATCTTTTGAATTCTGAAAGGCATTTGTGGGATGCACAAGATTGCATTCTCTTCTTCCTTACATTTCCGAAGAGTGAGCACCACTCTGTTAGGCACATGGTCTGCCCACCTGTAATGCTGCCACAGGGAAAAGGAAGCATTCTTTCATTGTGTTGTAGCCATGAATTGAACGTGTGCATGGGTCAGTTATAACATTTTTCCAACTAATGCATTGTTACAATTGAACTGTTATACTTGAACAACAATAGTGCACGGAACGAACAATATAAAAAAAAGTGTGCAGGGGTGTTACAGATGTGTACTGAATGCCTGTCAAATATGTTATTTATTTATTTCTTTTGATACGGTCCATCCTCTTGTGCACACGCTATTAAGTAACCAGAGAATGAAGTCTGTTCAGCACAACACACAGTGTGTAATAAATATGAATATATGAATAATAAGTAAATAATTTGACTGTGTGTTGTGCTGAATGGACTGTATTCTGTGGTTACTTAATAATTTATTCACATGAATATAAGGCAAGAACTTTTTCCTAATTCATTATCTGAAAAACGAGGGTTGTCTTTTATTTGTGCTCCGAATCAAACACATTCTGCATGGGTATTTTCCTGAACATTTAAGATTGTGAAGGGTGGAATCTGTACTGGGGTGAATACAATAGCACTCCTTTAAGAGAAGAAACTGCATCAAGAAGCATGTTTGTCAGGTTATGCTGATTATGGTGTGTGGTGTTCAGGGGTCATACTATGCCATGCAGTCCAACAGAACCTGACTGTGAATGTATACGTCTGCCTAAGTTCCTGGACTTTATAGTTTCATACCAGGATTCTTTTTACTCCAGCAATGTCATTATCAGATGCTTTTAATGCAAATGTTTTACCATTGTTGTCTGAGTGCTGATTATTCTGCTCTGTGAATTCAGTTCATGACAAACATGATATTCTCATTTCTTTTGTAATGGTCTAAGTTGATCCCTGCTTTTCTGAGGACTGTGCTTTAATAAATGTATTTCTTTGTACACACAGGCATCTTTCATGACTCACAAGATGATTGGAGAATTGTATTTCGACTGTACAGAGGCCCTCTACTCATTGTTGAATTTTTGTTCCTGATGGGTATAAATGTATATGGATGGAGATCGTCAGGAGTGAATCACGTGCTCATATTTGAACTGGATCCCCGCAATCACCTCTCGGAACAGCACATCATGGAGCTAGCTGCAATATTTGGGGTTGTGTGGGCTCTGAGTGTCCTTAGTTTCTTGTACAGCTCTTCTTTAAGTATACCGCCATATGTCAATCCATTAGCTCTCATTGCTATTATGACTGCATTTATCCTCAACCCAACCAGGACTTTCCGACATGAAGCTAGATTTTGGGCTTTGAAAGTTCTGGTAAGTTGTTTACATTTAATAAACATTTGGGTGATAGGAATGTGTTGAATTAGATAATTAAAATATCTAACATTTTGCAAATAACTGGTAGTTACTCATGTAAAGAAGTAACTTTGCATAGTCATGTGGAATCTTCCTTCAACTCCTGCACTTAACAAGCCACTATTTTTGTGTTCAGCTTACAGATAAAGATCTTCATGACATGAATATTATATGTCATGTACCAGAGCTTTATGTGGTAGACATTTATGGGAAATTTAAAAATGTGATAAAAATACAAGTGTTGTGTCTATAATTTGTAACATGGTTCCACATTTTGAGTAAAATAAAGTTTTGTTATAATATTGTGAAGATAGTTACGGTGATATATCAGTACATACTACGAAATATCTGTTCAGAGGGAAGAACTATAATGTGGTCTGATTCTTTTTGCAGGGTCGGATAGTTTTAGCTCCATTATTCTACGTCAATTTTGCTGACTTCTGGCTGGCTGATCAGTTGAATAGTTTAGTAGTTGTTTTCATTGATTTTCAATATTTTATTTGTTTCTACCTGACAAGTGACAACTGGATGACTGCAAATGGTAAGAAAATTAATGTGATAACCTCATCACATCTTGCTGTGTGTGTGTGTGTGTGTAATCAAAGTTCAGTGGTGTTTTGCTAATCTGTTTGACAGATATAAATGTCTGTGATGATTATACTCGTGTAATACGTCCTTTGGTCGGCTGTCTGCCAGCTTGGTGGAGATTTGCACAGTGTTTGCGGCGTTACAGAGACACAAAAGAAGCCTTTCCTCACCTTGTGAATGCTGGGAAATATGCCACCTCATTCCTTGTTATGCTGTTTACCACACTGAATGTGACATATGCAGGTTGGTAAGCATTACTTTGTTAGGAATGTTTGTTTTCGATCATCATCCTGCATGATTGCAATGGACCATATGTGTAACTTAGTCTTGGTTTGAATTTGGCAGTCTATTACTGCGAGTCAGGGGCACAAGTGCTTCCAACTTCATCCTTCCTAATTTTCCTTGCACAGTCTGGTTATTTTGTGGTAGGTGACCTCTGACACACATTCATGTGTTAGAATATTGTTAGAGTAGGCATGTAAAGAAAGTTATGGTGAGATAGTTCAGATGTGTAGAGACATGCTGATAAATTTGTAGAGTGAAAGCTCTTGGCTATTTTGAAACCAAGGAGATTAGATAATAATCATGTATAAAGGGACCTCAAGGAAGATTGAACTACCCTAGGAACATGGCAATCTTTGTTAGTAGTGTCAAACCCTCAGAGTCTCCTGCACAAGAGTCAGCTAGTTCCTTACTTCAGAAGTCATGATGACGACCATAAGTCTTGTACTTCACTAACTTAGGAGCATGTAAGTTGCGTACACTGACTGTTACTAAATCATGGGTCAATATATTAACCCGTTTATTTGTTCTTAGACAAGTATCAGGCAGTGTCAGAAAACCCTTACTTTTACTTATGGGTAATGGCTTCCGTACTGAGCTCCTGCTATGCATACACTTGGGACATCAAGATGGACTGGGGCTTGTTTGACAAGAGGGCAGGTGACAACAAATATCTGCGGGAGGAAATAGTCTATTCATCGACTGTAAGTAATGGTTATTAGCACATCTATGTATACATGAGAGTATTACATTTAAATTTGATTTAAGATATTCTTTTTTTTTTTGTTGTGGTTGATTATATGACACTGATGCTATCTCAGATGTCGGTCACAATACAGATGTCACAGTTGAGAAGTAAACCAGGCACCTCCCAAATGCAAGTCTACAGCATTACAGTTAATCTGTCATGCTCATTATAAAATAATTCTGTAGTCCTGAACTTACCATCATGATATGTGGGAAATTATGTGTTTGTGCCTGAATGTTTCACCTAAAGCTGTGCAAATAACATTTACAAGAATCTTGTGATGTTGCTTATTTCCACACTCATGTGTGCGTGCGTGTGCATACACACAATAACAGCAAAATTTTAGTCAGATGTTGTATGCATATGAATTTCAGATGTTGAATCATGGCCAACATTAATTGAATATTTCATACTTTTGCATTGGCATTGCTTGCTACGGGCTGGACAGTCTGGGGATCCAATTGTGGTGGGGGCGAGATTTTCTGCACCCGTCCAGATCAGGCGTGGGACCCACCCAGCCTCGTATACAGTGGGTACTGGGTCACTCCTGGGGGTAAGGGTGTTGGGGTGTGGCATTGACCATGCAGCCCTATGTAGTGCCAACTTTAAAGAAAGAGTAAAGCTATAGCTCTACTCCCCCCCCCCCCCCCCCCCCCTCATGGCATGTTATAGGATGAGCTTTACCTTTCACATTTACATTGCTGAATATCGTGTACTACACCAACATGATTGTATATATGTATATATCTTATATACAGCTTTCCCATGATTTTTGACTCCTTGAAAATGGTTCTTTGGAACCAAAACATGTCGGAGCTTATGGAACAACACAGATCAGTAGGGATTTTCCTTATGTATAGTGTATTCTGTTGGTTGACTTACAAGAAGGTTGGCAAGAATATTTCTGTTTGAATTCAGTTACTCTGACAAGTGATGCAGATTGAGATATATTGTGCAGTTTAATAGTTTATTCTGTAACCACTCGTTATGTAGATAACTGTATTCTGTTCGCACTTATTATTCATTCAGAAATAAGCATTATAACTTTTAAAATAATATTCTTTGTGCTTTATTTAAATAAAATACAAAAGTATTATATTAGCCCATCAACAGAACTCAGCAGAAAACAATGCTTTAGTCAGCTGACCGTACACAGCATGAAACATGTTAATTTGTATTAAAGACTTCCTTGTGTACAGTAAAACTTGTGTTTAGTTCAAAAGAGATTTGTTCAGCGCCATTTCGTATGCTATGTTAAAAATTTAAAAATCATTTTTATGAACTTGGAAAACCAAGAGATATTGTTATAAAAACTTTTTTACCACTGTCTTGTCAGACATGAAGGGATAGTGCCAAATATTGGAATTCTTACATAGACCGCAAAAGTTTGGACATTATCTGGCTTTTGGTGGAATAGTCAGGAACTGAGAAAACTCTCTCCACAACATAATCTGCACCATGCGGTAATATATACATAATGGAAATGAAAGCAGCTATAAATTTCCAGACTAGGGTTAGAGATATTTGATTAGGGTTTCCCGTGAATTTTTTCTGCAGATCCTGTAGTAGTTCAGTTGGCTTTAAATGTTCTCCATTTCATTTGTTGAGACATTCCTTCGTTGTGTCTTACATGTCCGTGTGTATGTTGCACATACCATATCTACCCAAATATGAGAACTTTTAGCTAATTCAGTCATCTGAAAAATAGGGGTCACCTTACAGTGACGCACAAAGTTCAACACATTCTGTATAGGTATTTCCTGAATATGTGAACGGGGCCCATCCTATTTGCAAGGTTGTCTTACAATATTTGGGTAAATATAGTATTTATTTCTTCCTTCTTTATAATGTCTTGTTATTGTAACATTCGTTCACAGTACTGATCATGTGCATTTAGGTCCCTGTAAAAATTTGAGAACTATTTATGTATGATGGTGAATCTTTCTTAGTCTCATGTAGACTTTGCATTACTGTGGATGACTGTGTGATGCAAAGGACACTGTAATAACTCAAGGAAGACTCTTTAGAAACTTCATAACTGCTGGTCTGTTCTGAAGGCTTCTGATAATGTAACATTACACTAAACTGCTGGCTTTCTGGACTTTGCTCATTGTCTAGTATTTGGCAAAGAGTACAGTGTTCTGGGAAGTGGCTCCACTTACTCTTTCAGGTGGACATGTAGGGAGATACCTGCTCAGCTGCATTCATTAGAAAGAGCTAATCTTAGTCACGGGACCAGGTGTTCAAAATAGCAGATAAGGGACAAAGTCCAGTAACCCAGTATTTTGGAACTGTTGTTTGTATCTCAGATTTTGTTTCTTGCAAGCAGTTAGCCTTATGTTTAGTTTTTCTGTGCTGTCTGCTTGTAGGGTTACTATTACTTCGCAATTGTGGAGGATTTAATCTTGCGGTTTGGCTGGGCACTGAACTTGTCCCTGACTACAATGGGTTACGTTCATAGTGACATTATGATTTGCATACTTTCACCGCTAGAAGTATTCAGGTTGGTATTGCTTAAGCACTGAATTGGTGAGTCAGTATGGTGATTGGCTTAGTTATATCAAGGACATTATGATGGACTCAATACATATCAAATAGAGAAGTAATAATACTCATATATGAGTATACACAGAAGTGATGTGGAAGGTTCATCGATTGCCACTTGGAAAACCAAGAGATGATTTTACAAAAATCTAGCACCATTGTTTTGTCACATGTGAATGGATAGTGTCAAATCTATTTAAATTTGTAAGTAGCATTATAATACATTAGTAAAATTACAACAGTTGTCCTACTTAAGTGAATAAAACCCATGTAGAAGTGTAACAATACAAGTATAATGGGATAATATACAGAAATAATTTTTTAAAGGCATTAAACCATTGGCGGAAATTGAATACCGTAAATATGTAATATCATGTATTTTACTTTATAGACGTTTTGTGTGGAACTTTTTTCGTCTCGAGAATGAACACCTTAACAACTGTGGCAAGTTTCGAGCAGTGCGAGACATCTCGGTAGCTCCCATGGATACATCGGATCAGATCCAGATAATACGGATGATGGATGATGAAGATGGGGTTATCAACAGACGTAAGAAGAAAGTAGGTTCTGCAAAAAAGAAGGAGGATCATCGTCTGCTGTTAGAAGGAGAGTCAACAGACGATCCTGACAGTTAAACCAATTAGAATATCCATATTGCAGGTTGACACATTCTAAAATCGAGTTTCAAGGCAATTGTATTTTTATGATATTAAATGATATAGGTACTTTTCTGACATAAGTACAACTTAATATTTTATGTTTGTCCATCTTTTGATGTGACATATTTATAATTTTGTTGTGCACTGGTACACACACATTCTTGTGTGTGCAGTACTCCCTAATGATGACAGTCTGCAACTGTGCAACACCTGAATATGCTGCCATCTGTGAATATTGTTAGAATTCAAACTTCGGTCTTTTCAGTTACACCATGTGGCTTTGTAGGTCAATACCAACATTTCAGAGGAACATGCTGCCTCCATCTTCATGTTTGATAAAAGTATTCATGAGATTTGTTTTCACAACAGTGAATACTCAGACCATAGCCATGTAGATGTGATGCTTTGTAGTGTGGAAAATGATTACCCATGTTCTGGAGGAACCTGTGGCACCCTTCTTCAGGGTAACCATGACTGCATGCCAGAAGACCAGTCTTAAACATTCTTATTTTGCTACAAAGTTTGTAAAGGTGTAAGGAAACTGACTGCATAATAGTGGCCAAGTGTGCTTATAAGCACATTAAATGAAACAAGATAGGTGTCCATTCTTGTTGACGTATGTTGTAAGACATTACATGTACTGGCAAAGAAATAACTGAATGAGACAGGAATTCTAAAGAACAAAACTGCTTAAATTAACGTCTCAAATTTCCTGGTGAATTAGATGGAAACACTACTAGTTCTTCATGGAGATCCGTTGAGCCAGAACAGTTTCTGATGCATGTAGATGGACCATGAGATATAATCTCGTTCCTTCGAACAAAAGGTTTGAAATTTGAACTACAATAAAAGTAC
The DNA here is from genome assembly GCA_013340265.1 of Coptotermes formosanus. Classification (NCBI taxonomy): domain Eukaryota; kingdom Metazoa; phylum Arthropoda; class Insecta; order Blattodea; family Rhinotermitidae; genus Coptotermes; species Coptotermes formosanus. Next base: position 262,786 of record BLKM01000118.1, read on the forward strand.
ATTATAATGGCAGTAGTTAAGTATGTGAAACATTATGCATTGTTCCACTCCATTTAATTAGTATGTTACATGGCAACGATCTCCACTATGCCTCACAATTTATTTTATCAACGTCAGTTGTTATCCATTTCATTTGCATTACTGAACATTATAATGGAACTGGAGCATTTTTATATTGTGTACTAAGTTTGTCCGCAGTTTTCATAATGAAGTTGCGTGATGGACCTGAACAAATGAAGAGTCAGGTGTACAGTGATGGTAAATGCTGAATACTGTTATTAATATAGGTGAAGATAAGTTTGAGTCTCACCTGGCTTACTAGTTACAGTGTCTGAGACTTCCTACTGCGTTGTCTCTCCACAAATTTGAAACACTTAATATAATCAGACAAAGCATGTTTTTCCTGTAACATTAATACTCATTGCTTTTACCAACAATTTCAGGTAATTTTGTACCAAATATTTTATTACATCCAGTATTGAGAATGTATTATTTATTTTATATGTGCTGTAATCATATAGTTTTATATTATGGAATTGTGATATATACAGTTTTTTCCAATATCATGACCATGATGTGAATTAATTTTTAAAAATTTGCATGAACATGAAATGATCAGTGTTCCTTATATTCTTGTATCTGAAGGGTATAGGTCTATGCAGCAAAACCTGTGGCATCTGTTTGAAGTCAGCTGCTTGTCTAAGTGTCCCATATTTAGAAACCTGAATGCAAGGCCAACTCTATAACATGGCTACCCAATTTGAACTTAACCCATAATGTGATGCATGATAAAACCTCATTCTGTGATATCAGATTGTACTCTATTGTTCAGCAACCTGACATTTGTTGATTTCAATATATGACATTTAGGCAGGTGGCTGCTAGGAAGACCAAGCTGGAAGACTAATACTGTATTAACCTTTGTCATCCAAGATTAACAGTTACCAGTCTCCTGCTATGCTGTGGAACAAGCATATGCAATTATATTATATTACCCATGCTGTAACATGAAACATGGTATTTATTTGTTATTAAATGTTCTACTACATGGTTTCTCAAACTGTGGTATGTGTACTGCTACTGGTATGCCAACCATTTTTACTGGTATGCAGCCTTAATAAAAATTAAATTATACAAAAGGATGCAATTTTTAAAAAAATAAATAAAATGTAAGCTACATAAATTTGCTAATATGCAGCTCTCCTGACAACTCATCCGTGCTGTCAGCTAGTCTTTCCTATTTCAGATTGTTTATTTAAATAAAAAAAAATATGGGTGGTATACTGAAATTGTTAAGTTTCATTTAGTGGTATGCCAGTGAAAAAGTCTGAGAACCCCTGTTTTATTAGATCTCATGAAGTACGAAGTATTACACTTGCACCTTTCAATTCTATTTAATTATGCTGTGGTGATGTGTGCTGAATTTTTGTTGAATAATGGTGGTGCCAAGCACAATGTAATTAAATACATTTTATAAATTTAAAACTAATAAAATAGGATGTACAGTCATACACGTACATTTATTTTCATTATGTTCTTTGTCTGTAAATCTGTACAATGATGAAAAGAGTTTAACAATGTATGTGTAATAAGTAGAAACAGGAAACATCCATGTTTTGACACTATGGATTTAGAAATGTTTTACATATGGAGGATGCCTATTAACCTTTTAAAACCTAGCGGTAACTTTACGTACCACCAGGTTTACCACTCAAAAATTCTACGTGGTGCTCACATTGCATTTATGTGTTTTGTACGGATCTCAGAACAAACAGCAACTTTTGTCTTATACAGCATTAACTGATTACTTTTGTATAGCCGAGGTGGAGAGTGTTTACAGCACGGTACACACTGAATCCTTATATAAAACAGACACGCTTCGTCTTTAAAGGGTTAATTTGACAGCCTACTTAAACTGTCAACAGTGTATTTGGTAATGACAGGGCAACCAGAAAACAAAAACAGTAAATTTCAAAATTCAAATACAATACAAATTTCTTGCCAAGAATGCTCACACTTCCCTGGGTTGGTAGAAGTAAACACGTGTTTTGTTCTCGACTCAGAGTTCAACATAACACTTCTTTTAAGCACTGTATTTACCCCAGCAGAAGATGAGATTTGTTTTTCTTAATTCATCACATGAAAATGGGGAGAGGGTCCCTTTATAACCGTGCACAAAGTTAAACATGTTCTGTGTAAGTATATCCCTGAAAACTGAAGGGGATGATCTTATATTGAGCGAAATATAGTACATCTATTTCAAAATCATTACAGAGATACCACTGCATGAAGTAGGACATCAGCCTTCATTGCACAGATTTGTTGCAGTTCATGACTGGTGGCTGCAAAAATGTGAGTTGCAGCCCAGAACCTACAAGGTGTTCATTAGATCATTTTCAGTGAATATTTTTAATGACCTCTCCAGGGCTCAAGGAACTGATACTTCTTATGCACTGTTTTCAAATAATTTTACTACAATGGATGTTGCAGAAATATTGTATACAATTAAGAGAATAGTGCCAGATTATTACTTATCTGTCAGACATGTTATGTACCTCACTCTCTTAATAACCCAGATCTGCAAACAAGTCAGTGTCTGGGGCCAGTGGTGGGCCAGTGTTTTTCCCATATGCTCTGAGGCATGGTACTGCTTTAATTCGGTACTCAAATGGGAGATAGTCCTCAATGAATACAAAATACTCCATCAGACACTTTATTACTCCAAGTCTGTAAAGAGTTTTCTTAATCTCTTCCAAAATTCCTTGATAGCTCTCATACTTTTTGCGCCGTATCACAGTGGACACCTGAAAGCAGATATTGACAGTAATAAATAATCATATTTACATAAAGATGAAGCCTGTATAACATGTAAAAATGTCAATACAGAAAGTGGGCACGTCAGTCGAACTTCTTTGCCTCGGACAAGTGCATGGTGCAAGAGGGACATACAGAAAACTGACATTTTGCAAACTTGTGTAAGGATGTAATATAATCATAAGAATTAATCATTTGCCACTTTTGACAAAAAAAAAAAAAATAATGTGGCCTGTATGCTTGTAAATTTTATATTAAAATGGGTCATAATGCAAAAGTTTGTGAAGACAGACATGAATGAATGTGGCTCAGGACATGGACTAACAGCAGACTTTTGTCATCAAAGATCAACATTTGTGGTCCAAAACAACAGAGAATATACTTTAATCACCTGCAATGCCAATACACAATCAGGAAATACTGTGCTGGGGCTTTAATAACAGGAATAGTTGTAGTTACAGAAGTCATGATCATGATGTTACCTTCATCATGCTCTGTTACATACCTTTTCACACAAATGTACAACAAATTCTTGTGCTTTACGATGAGCTTTCAATGTTCCATATTTCTCTTCACACTTTTTAATGATCAGTTTATAAAGTCTTGGTGTGGCCCATGCTTTGGGACGTTTCAAACGTGGCCTGTATGGTTTGCCATCCACAAGTAGGTCTGCACGTAGTGGTTTCTTACCAACTTTCTTTTTAGGTACACGTTGAGTCACCTTTATATTTTCTGTTTCTTCTAGCTTTCTGTTAAATGGTCTGTTTGTTGTACATCCAGATTTAAATGCTGCATCATGTTTCTTTTTCACATCTCTTACAAATTCTTCCAGCTTTGCAGTTCTCTCTTCCCTGGAGAGGAGGTTAAAAGCACATGCATTCCCTGTAGCAGCAGCTTTTTCCTGCCATCGCTGGAACCAAGCAACATTTTGTAGCCTCACACTTTTGTTCGAAGTGCTCTGCATTTTATTCTGTTCTGTACCATTAGAAACACCTTGATGTATACCCACGGACTCCATTTCAGACTGTTGTTTATTAAAAGATGCTGAATTGGATGGTACATTTGACCGTTCTACCAATGTAAGAACATGTCCAGTTTCTTTCTTACTCTGAGATGCATTGGCTTTTGCACTTCCATCCTTCGTTTGACTCAAATCTTCATGTCTGAAATGTATTAATTACACATAGAAAAATGTTAAGGGCTCTTAAAAATACAAGCTGTGAGAACCAGTATACATGACCTCACCAGTGAGGACCATAAAGATGTGGGAAAGCACCTGTGTATGTTAAATAATTAAGGTAGGTTGGAAGGTGTCAAGACAGGTTAACTCAGTACAGATAAAAACCATCTGTATTCACACATCATTCAAGATATGGCTATACTGTATGGTTGTAAACTTTGGTCATATCATTCTAAGCTCAGAACAAGAACATAACATACAGAAATTTCAATATAAAGTTCATCATGACATTACCTATTTGAGGGGTCCTCTACACACTCAGTAGCAGAGGCCACAAAATCTGCAAAAGCATCTTGGAAAAGAGATGGATTGGTTTTTCCAGTCCTTCTTCTCTTGAAGGGCTGAGAAAGAATAGGACTAGCCTCTTCAAGATCTTCAGCAGAAATTTCATCACTTCCTTTTGGCTGTGGTGGCAAAATAACAGAACTCTGTCGTGTTGACCTGGTCAATGCAGCCTGTGGTAAAGAGACATTTGTTACTAAAGAAGCAATACATATATACATACATCCACACACATACATAAAGCCCAATATGCATATCTGCGCTTTAAATTCTGAAAGTAAAAGGGGCTCAAACTTAATGTCATGCAATCCAGTGTACTACCTTCCTGACAAATTGGTATTTAATTACAATCAACAAAGAAGTTGTGCTGACGATAATAAGTAACAATTTATTATTAACAGGTACTTACTGAGCTCTCAGATTCCTGTTCTCCTAACAGAAACTTAGTAATTTACATGAACTAAAATGGCAGGCCCCTTTTTCAATCAGAGTTTGTGATGTTACAGAAATACAGATGTACCTGACTTGTCCCACACTATGGCTTCCACATCAGTACTGATGTGACTTAAGTGATTAGTTGTTACAGTGTGCAGACTAACAGGCCTATATGATATGCCACATTTCTATAAATCCTCTCACATTACACAGATGTACCATATTTTTCTGGGCACAAGATAACGGTGGCAATGATATACTGACTAGGAAACTCTTATGCTTAAGAAACGAGTGGACCAAATGTCTCTAGGAAATCTATTTGTACCCTGCAAATCATCCTGTCTTTTATTAAAAGATTTTGCATTCTTTGGTATGTATGACTGTCGTTCCTACACATGAACACACACTGACTCCCTGATATGTTACTCTGAGCTGTACAGGCTGTCAAACTTGCATTCTTTATTTGTCCTGAATGGCTTGGAAGTACATCTGTAGACTGGGTCTGTCTTCTATTAGGAGATTCTGAATTTGAAGGGACATCTGACTGCTGTTCCAATTCTTGAACACGTTTATTTCCTGATCTGGTACTCCGAGATCTTTGTGGTGATGAGCTTTCATTCTTCATGTCACTTGACATTTCATGTCTGTAAACCATCAAATTACAAACCTAAGAACACTAACACCTCTTAAAGCTACAGAATGTACCAACTGTTTAAATGACATGACCAGAGAAGGCCACAAAGATCTGGGAGTGAAACTCTGCATGTTAAAACTCTGCAGTTGATGGCCACCCAATGTGCTGGTCAAGAAATGTGGCTGCTTGTATTTGTTGTAATATGCACTTGAAAACACTATTCATATGAGAATGATAGGTGCTTATTTAGCACAGCAATAAATTATTAACAGCCTTCTAGTTCCAACTTGGGACATGATAGGTGCCTGAACACCACTGCCACAATGACTCACCGTATGTTAAATCCTGCATATGCTTACAGATCATTCACCAGAGTCCTTGAACTCAAGCTGGTTATCATTTTCCGAACACTTGAAAGGGGTATTTACCCTCTACGTACTTTCTGACACATTAGTATAAACTAATTACGTCAAGGACGATGAGATGCTTAAAACTTGTAGCATTCAATAGGAAATAACAAACACATAAATAATTACATATAATTTGAACCTTTCATGGTGACTAAAGTGGATAAAATGTTCTTGGGCTAACAGCCATGTTAAATAGCTTAAAGGTGAATAAGCCAACGTTTCGAGAGCCATCTGCACTCTTGTCATCAGGGAACTGACTAAATAATTTATTTTTGTCAAAGTGCAGATTGAATTCAACAGGCTCAGTGTAAGGCAACTATGAATTTAAGTCTTGAAATGATTATGGGAGTTCCATATTTAAGTACAATGCTACCATACTGAACAGTTTATTACACACACATCAAACACAGAACTTGATGCAGTGTAATGGATGGCTGTAATGACAGAAAATTCTCCACACACTAATATGAGGACTGCTTCCTAAAAGATTTTGACGAGGAGATGTCCTGTTCACCTCCACTTGAACCCATTGTCACAGAGGAGACAGAATTATTGATATAAGATGTCCTATGGGTGTTTCAGCAACCCTTCATCGCCAGGGTAACATACAGACCATGTACACCTAAGGATGAGAATACAGATGGGTTGTGGAGCTCTACTCAAATACACTTGGCACAGCGAAGTGAATGGCATTCTGTATATATCCACAGTGGCAGAATTTACTGACCAACATCGACTTACTAATTCAGGCTTCATCCTCTGTAGTTTTTAAGACAGATAGAAGTGTTCTATACAGAATTTGTGATTCAAATCATCATATCAAATTCTAACCTCCTAGTAAAGAGGCTTCACTGGTCACTGCCAACAAATACAATGGAAATATTCAGTTTGTGTAGTCACCATTCCAAATAGAATGGCCTCAACATAAGTAAATGTGTTATGCCTAGCCCATATGTTTATGTAACTGCATCACTGTTACAGTAGATAGCAGGGAGTTAAAACATACAAGCACAAGACTGCTCCCATAGGCCCGGTTTTTATAGAAGGCCTGAAGAAAATTCATAAACTTGTGCCAAGAGTTATGCAGCATCAAAAATGATCACTAACATACACAATACACAATTACAGTCGATCTCAGTTATAACAACATCAAAGGGACCCAAACATTTGTGTCGTTATAAATGAGTGTCTCTGCAAGCGACGTGTACGGTAAAAGTGAAGGAAAAATATTTCAAGACAAAATACAGGCCTACAGGCATACTACTTAAATTTTCATGCTATGATCCATTTTACATTTAAATTACAATTAAGATTTAGAAAGAATTGAAATTAATCTACTATACTTATCAATTTCCACAGAGGCTTGTGCAGAAAAGTACATTAAGTTACATTTAAAATTTAGGAACAAAAAACACTGTACTGTAATTCTAAATTTGCACATATGGTAAGAAATGTCTATAATTTGTGACAAAATTTTGCTGTTCCCTGGCCTGGCTTCGTAGAAGCTGTTCACAACACATCTGTGTGTAAATCACAGTGAGCTCCAAATACTGGCACTTGAGTGGCCATAAATGCAAAAGTGGCGTAAGTCTTAAATGCCGTACGATGCAGTTTGGTTGCTCTTGTATTCAGCCAATGGACCACCACTCTGCAGGTCATAAATGATTTGCTTTCATGTAGCAAACGAGCGTGGGCAGTTGTGGGATGGGACAAGAAGTTTCCTGATAAACAGGTGATAGGTTGCAGTTAAACAGGTTGGAGAATGTTGCGCAGTGAGTCATACTTTTTGGAAAATTATGTTAGCACCGATGAGTGGCAATGTCGTTATATCCAAGGCAGATGCTCTTTCGTATGTTTTACTAAGCAAGGTAGAAAAACACGTGCCTTATGGAGAATTGGTTGGTACCAGAGAATGTTTGATGCTATATCTGAGGTGTCGTACAAACCGAGGTCGTTACAACTGAGCTCGACTGTACATGCATCCATTATAACAGTACAGCCTTCCCTTTAACTATAAGACAACTGAAGCTGGTAGCAAAGAGTGAAGCCAAACTGACTCAGTTACAGATAAAAACCATCACTATTTACACATTATTCAAGATGTGGCTATACTGTCTGCTTTAAACATCAAGTTCATCGTGAGATTACCTGTTTGAGACATCCTCTTCAGAATTTGGAAAAGAGGTCGCAAAATCTCCAAGAACACTTTGGAAAATAGATGGATTGGTCTTTACGTTCCTTCTCCTCTTGAATGGCTGCGAAACAATAGGACTAGCCTCTTCAAGGCCTTCAACAGAAATTTCATCGCCTCCTCTTGGCTGTGGAGGCAAAATGACAGAACTCTGTCGTGTTGACCTGGTGAACGTGGCCTGTGGTAGAGAGATGTCTCTTACTAAATCACCCATACACATATACACATACATAAACACAATATACACAGGTGCACTTTAAAATGTGAAAGTAACAGGGGAATGTTTAGCTTTTAAATTCCAGTGCCCTATGGGTGACCAACAAAAAAATGAGTATTCATAAAAAAAGAGTTAATTTATATTAACTGACAGTGGCAGGCCCCTTTCCCAAGCAGAGTTTGTGATGCTGCAGAAATCCTGATGTACCTGACTTGTCCCACACTACAGTTTCCACATCAGTACTGACGTGTTTTAGTGACTGTTACACTGTGCAGGCTAACAGACCTACACAACATGCCTCACTTGTAGGAATAGCATCACATTACACAGATTACCATATTTTTCTGTGAACAAGCTGAAAGTAATGACATATGGATTACAAAACTCTTATGCTTAAGAAAACAGCAGACCAAATATATTTGATCTAAAAATGTAATTCATTTTATGTCTAGGAAGTACATTTGTGGGCTCCAAATCATCTTGTCTTTTATAAAAAGATTTCCCATTCTTAGGAACATGTGACTGTTATTCCAACACATGAACACAATCACATGCTGATTTATTACTCTGAGGTGTACAGGCTGTCAAACTTGCATTCTTTGTTTGTGCTGAGTGGCTTGGAAGTATATCTGTAGACTTGGTCTGTCTTCTATTAGGAGATGCTGAATTTGATGGGACATCTGAAAGCTGTTCCAGTTCTTGAACACGTTTAGTTCCTGATCTGGTACTCCGAGATCTTTGTGGTGATGAGCTTTCATTCTTCATGTCACTTGATACTTCATGTCTGTAAATCATTAAATTACAAACAGAACAATGTTAACAGCAGTTTAAAATGCACAGTGCTTGGAACAGTGTAAATGATCTGACAAATGAGGGCTATAAATATTCGGGAGAACACGTGTGTCAAAACGACACAGTTGCTTGTCACCATGTGTGATGGTTAAGAAATCTGGTAGCTGGTAGTAGTTGTCACACACACTTGAAAACACAATCCACAGGACACAGAAATGTGCTTCATTAGTACACAGAAGTTATCAACAGCGTATTCTCTAGTTCCAACTTGGCACATGACATGTGCTTGAATACTGCTGTTACAGCGACTCACTCACCATCTGCTAAATCATGCATACCCTTACTTATCATTCATCAGATTTCATGCATTAATGCTCATTATCAGTTTCCAAACACTTGACTGGGGATCTAATCTGCAAGAACTTTCTCCTGTATTAAGGTTAAAGAAACGCTAGGAGGACTAGATGGGCACAACTTGTAGCATACAATGGGACAAGAGAAACAGATACACAATTCTTGATTCAACAAGTGTAGGATAAGGTGACTATGGACATCTATCATGAAGTTGCTATGGGCGTTTCAGATGTAACCATTTGGTGCCAGACTTAAATGCTCAGTTTGATGTGCACAAGACTGCAGCAGCACCGAATTTAACGAACTGTGTAAGTAAAGCCATAATTCACCACTGGCAGTAGTTGACATCCTGCGTTTTTAGCCTCACACTGTGCATTACATATCTATAGTATTCAGCATCAAGGGTTAAGTACAATACTACTATACTGAATGCTTTACTACAGACACATCAGAGTTCAGAACTTGGTGCGATGAAAGAGACAATTATCATGATGTCTGTAACTGGACAGGAAACAAGAGTGCTAACCCTCCTCTTTCAATTCAACGTAGCAGAGCAGACAGAAGTACTGGTGAAAAGATCTCCTCGTGGTCTTTCAGTAAGCTTTCACTCCTAGCGCCAAACATAGGCCATGAACACCTAAATATGACAATACACGTGGGTTGTGGATTTCTGCTCAAATAAACTTGGCACAGCAAAGTGGACAGAGTTCTGTATTTATGCACAGTGGCATATTGTGTTGAGCATCACAGACTTATTAATTCAATCGTCTTCCTCCGTAATTTTTAAGACAGAAAAGTTTTATACAGAATATGTGACTGAAATCACCATACTGAATTCTATCCTCCTAGTAAAAAGGCTTCATTTGTCACTGCCAACAATTACAATGGAAAACATTCAGTTTCTGCGGTCAACACTCCAAATAAAACGGTCTTAACACAAGCAAATACATTAGAAGTACATCATAAAAGATTCTGACTGTAAACAGAATGTGTTATGGGCAGCCCAGATGTTGACATAACAGCATCACTGGTACAGTAAACAGCAGGGAGTTAAAACATTCAAGCATAAGATGGCTCCCACAGGCTCCATACTTGTAGAAGGCCTGATGAAAATTTGTGAACTTGTGCCAAGGGTTATGCAGGATCAAAACTCAGCATCAACACACACAATACACAATTATATGCATCCATAATAACAGCAAGGCTTACTTTCATTATAAAATAATTTGAGCAGGCTTGGAAGAATGAGGCCAATCTCACTCAGTTACAGATAAAAACCATCATTACTTACACACTACCCTAGACATGGCTACACTGCATGCTCTAATTTCAAGTTCAACCTGAGATTACCTCTTTGAGACATTGCCTTCAGAATTAGTAGTAGATGTCACAAAATCTGCAAAAGCATCATGGAAAACAGATGGATTCATTTTTACATTCCCCCTCCTCTTGAAGGGCTGTGAAACAATAAGACTAGCCTCTTCAAGGCCTTCAAGAGAAATTTCATCACCTCCTTTTGGTTGTGGTGGCAAAATAACAGAACTCTGTCGTGTTGATCTGGTGAATGCAGCCTGTGGTAAAGAGACACCTCTTACTAAATCACTGACACATATTTACACATACACAAACATAATATACAAAGGTACACTTTAAAATATGAAAGTAAGAGTGACATATTTAGCTTTCAAAATCCAGTGCCCTGTGGGTGATGAACAAAAGCTGAGTTTTCACACAAAAAATTTAAATTATATTACTTGAAAATGGCAGGCTCCTATTTCAATCAGAGTTTGTAATGCTGCAGAAGTGCTGATGTACCTGACTTGTCCTACTACAGTTTCCACATCATTATTGATGTGTCTTAGTGATTAGTTGTTACACTGTGCAGAATAACAGACCTACATGACATGCCTCATTTCTATATATCCTCTCACATTACACAGATTTACCATATTTTTCAAGGCACAAGTTGACAGTGGTAATGATATACTGACTACAGAACTCTTATGCTTAAGAAAACAGCAGACCAAATATACTTAATCTAAAAATTTAATTAATTTTGACTCTAGGAAATACATTTGTGGGCTCCAAGTAACATGAGAAAACCTCGGGACATTGAACATGAACCCATCTCACAGATGAAGTTTACAGGATGTTACTGAGATATGCATGCCACAGGCCAATCACGGTCAAGTTCCCTGACAAGCGTGAATGGCAGAATGGGTTCAACACAGACAACAATGGGGACCTGGTCTGTTATATGGATGGGTCCAAGACCAATAAAGGCACTGGTGCTGGGGTGTATAGAAGAGGCTCCAGAAGTGGGCACAGCTTCAATCTTCGGCTCCACACCACAGTACTCCCAGCTGAAATATACGCCATTAAGTCTTGTGAAATGGGCAATATAGGAAACGGCTCCACAGATAGGAACATGTATATTCTTTCCAACAGTCAGGCAGCCATCAAGGACCTTCAAGGATTCTAGATGAATTCCAAATTAGTGTGGGGCTGCCATCAATTGCTGGCGAAATTGGCGAAACAAGATAGGAATCAACTGGTATGGGTGTCAGGACACATGGGAATTGACGGAAATAAAAAAGCTGATCAGTTAGCCAGACAAGGCTCCTAACAGCCACTCACAGGATCTCAGCCTGCACTGGTATATCTACAAAGGCTGCCAGGGAGGTGATCAGGGACTGGATGAGTAGGAAAAATGAGGAGCACTGGCAGTCCACATGTACCCAAAGGCAGGCTAAGGGATTTCTTAAAAAACCCTCTGCAAAAAAAGCTGGGGAATTGCTCAAGCTTAGCAGAAAACAGCTAAGAATAATGACAGGGTTGCTAAAAGGACACTGTCGTTTAAAAGGACACCAATTTAAAATGGAGCTGGTAAACAGTCCCAAGCATGATAGATGGAAACAAGTATCTGAAATGGCCTCACACATTTTTATGACCGTGAGGCTTTGGCCACATTTAGATTCAGGCACCTGAGTCATCACTTTAAGAAACCAGGTGACTTTGAGGACATCTTTGTCAGCAAGAAACTGCACTTTCTTCAAGGTGTAGGGTGCTGATCAATAAGCTAAAGGGCTGCACAAAAGGTAGATAATGGTACAAGTGCAGGGGTCACTGTGGTGCCCGCCCTTTGTATCCTATTCTATTCTGTGGGCTCAAAATCATCCTGTCTTTCATTAAAAGATTTGCCATTCTTTCTTACAAGTCACTGTTTTTCCTACACATGAACACACTGACTTCCTGATTTGTTACTCTGAGGTGTACAGGTTGTCCAACTTGCATTTTTTGTTTGTCCTGAATGGTTTGGAAGTACGTCTGTGGACTTGATCTGTCTTTTGTTAGGAGACGAATGTGATGTGACATCTGACTCCTGTTCCAATTCTTGGACACGTTTATTTCCTGACTTGTTACTCTGAGATCTTTGTGGTGGTGAGCTGTCATTCCTCCTATCACTTGATATTGCATGTCTGTAAAGCATTAAATTACACACACAAAAACATTAACACCTCTTAAAGCTGCAGAATGTATGAAAATGTTTAAATGACATGAACAGAGAAGGCCATAAATATTTGGAAGTGCATCTCTTTATGTTAAATCTGTGCAGCTGATGGCCACCTGATGTGCTGGTCAAGAAATACGGCAGCTGGCAGTAGTTGTCACACACACTTGAAAACACTATTCATAGGAGAATAAAATGTGCTTCATTAGCACACTGAAGTTATCAACAGCATATTCTCTAGTTCCAACTTGGCACATGACATGTGCTTGAATACTGCTGTTACAATGACTCACTCACCATCTGCTAAACCATGCATACCCTTACTTATCATTCATCAGATTTCATGCACTAATGCTCATTATCAGTTTCCAAACACTTGACTGGGGATCTAATCTGCGATAACTTTCTCCTGTATTAAGGTTAAAGTAACTCAAGGAGAACTAGATGGGCACAACTTGTAGCATACAATGGGACAAGAGAAACAGATACACAATTCTTGATTCAACAAGTGCAGGATAAGGTGACTATGGACATCTATCATGAAGTTGCTATGGGCGTTTCAGATGTAACCATTTGGTGCCACACTTAAATGCTCAGTTTGATGTGCACAAGACTGCAGCAGCACCGAATTTAAAGAAATGCGTAAGTAAAGCCATAATTCACCACTGGCAGTAGTTGACATCCTGCGTTTTTAGCCTCACACTGTGCATTACATATCTATAGCATTCAGCATCAAGGGTTAAGTACAATACTACTACACTGAGTGCTTTACTGCAGACACATCAGATTTCAGAACTTGGTGCAATGAAAGAGACAATTATCATGATGTCTGTAACTGGCCAGGAAACAGACTGTTAACCCTCCTCTTTCAGTTCACTGTACCAGAGTAGACAGAAGCACTGATGAAAAGATCTCCTCGTGGTCTTTCAGTAAGCTTTCACTCCCAGGGCAACATATAGATCAAGAACGAGTAATGATGACAATACAGATCGGTTGTGAGAGTTCTGCTCAAATACACTTGGCACAGCAAAGTGGACAGAGTTCTGTTTTTATGCACAGTGGCATACTGTAGTGACTCAAAACACATTAACCACTTCAGACATGTCACTGACTGTAATTTTGAAGGCAAAAAACAAATATGTGCTACACAGAATTTGAGACTGTATTCATCATACTGAATTGTACTGTCCTAGTAAAAAGACTTCATTGGTCACTGCCAACAAACACAATGGAAAATACTCGGTTTGTGTGGTCAACATTCCAAATAAAATGGCCTAACCATAAGTAAATGTGTTACAGGTATGTCACAAAAGCTTGTGTGTGTGCGCAGAATGTGTTACACCAATCCCAGATGTTTATGTAACTGCATCACCGGTACAGCAGACAGCAGGGAGTTAAAATATGCAAGCACAGGATGGCTCCCACAGGCCCACTACTTACAAAAGTCCCGTTGAAAATTCGTGAACTTGTGCCAGTAAAGGATTATGATGGCTTCCTTCCTCCAACACACATATTCACAATTATATGCGACCGTAACAACAGCATGCAAATCCACTTAATCATTGAACAACATAGCCTTGACACTGCAAAGTCAATTTCATTTAGTTACAACTAAAAACTATCAGCAATTCGTACTCATTCTGGATACAGCTATATCGCATGGGTTTACGTTTCTGTTACATAATTCAAAGTTCAGAATATAAACAAAAGATACAGGAATTTAAGTACGAATTAGATAATGAGATTACCTGTTTGAGACATCCTCCACACAATTTGGAGAAGAAATTGCAAAACCTTCAAAAGCATCATGGAAAAGAGATGGATTGGTTTTTAAGTTCCTTCTCCTCTTGAAGGGTTGAGAAACAACAGGAGTAGCCTCTTCAAGGCTTTCAACAGAAATTTCATCACCTCCTTTTGGCTGTGGTGGCAAAATAACAGAACTCTGTCGTGTCGACCTGGTCAATGCAGCCTGTGGTAAAGAGACTTTTCTCACTAAATCACCCACACACATTTACAGATATAAAAACAGAATACACACAGATGCACATTAAAATATGAAAGTAACAGGGGAATGTTTAGCTTTTAAATTCCAGTGCCCTATGGGTAACAAACAAAAACTGAGTATTCATGCAACAGAGTTAATTTATATTAACTGAAAGTGGCAGGCCCCTTTTCCAGTTAGAGTCTGTAATGTTGCAGAAGTGACGATGTACCTGACTTGGCCCTCACTACAGTTTCCACATCATTATTGATGTGTCTTAGTGATTAGTTGTTACACTGTGCAGACTAACAGACCTGTATGACATGCTTCACTTCTAGGAATAGTCTCATGTTACACAGATTTACCATATTTTTCTGGGCACAAGTTGACCGTGGTAATGATATACTGATTACAAAACTCTTATGCTTAAGAAAACAGCACAGCCAATATATTTTATTTTTAAAAAAATGCAATATAATTTTATGTTTTATCATCTTCGTAAATTACATGGATTCTCCACTAACAGACCAAAAATGTTCACTTTATTCCCTAAAATTGCAACTTCAGCATTCCTCATTCTGCTGCCTGGAGGTTAAAGTAGGCTCTTCTGTGAGTGATCAATTACGATTAGCCCTCAATGCACCTTCCTCTTGTCACATTCCTGTGACACAAATTTACATTCCACTCTCGCACTGCTCACTGATTGGCCCTGTAACTTCTCCATTCAGCCAATCATTGGTTATACTATCCCTGTATATTCACACATCCACGTGCCTCTTGCATCCTTCTTGGGCATTTCAACATTTCAAGATGAGACCCCAGCAGTGTGTTGAAATCTCAGGAACTGATTACCCAGTCACATAGCACCATATCCCAGAATGGAAACCTCAGCTATATTGCTGCAAAAACCTGAAGACTTGCACGACACTGATAATCTTTTTCAAGTGACAGCACATCACATTGCACAAGCTACCCATACCAAAACATTTGGTAAGTATCAGACAACTACTTATGAGACAACTCAAAAATTACTTTTAACTGAGAACACACTCTTGTGCTGTGAAGGAAGTCACAATACTGTATTGGTTTCATGTTAAACTTCTCAAAACTGTACTAGCTAATGTGTACTCATTAAATACAATATTAATTCAACCTCCCTGATGCATAACCACCCATATAAATATAGGCTTTCTCCAACATTGTCAGTAATGACTATGGACAGGGGAGGAGAGGCACGAAATGCCCAAAATGCATCAGGGAACCACTCCCAAAAAACTTAGTTAATTATGCACAGAAGTAAAATGCTCATAACAAACACCAACAAAAACAATGTGTTCCAGTATAAAGAAACTCCCTTACTCTTTTTGGGCAATATAACGCATTACAAATGCAATTCACTAAAATGCAAGGAAATTTTGTACGATGGTTGTCATGACAGTTTTGCAACACCTTCCACCTTCAGTCAAAATCAATAGGAAATGTCTGGTTTTTTCTGTTGTTCATGTTGAATATACCACTTGCTACTGCAGTGCTGTGAAACAATACATTTTCTTGTGCATGCACAGGGGGTCATCAGAATGGCATGGTATGGTGATGTGCATTTTAAACAATGGGCTGTTTTTGAATTTCCTGTGGCAGAGAAGAAATCAGCACTGAACATTCATAGGTAGTTAAAAAATTTTATGTGTCAATGCTGTTGACAAAAAACACTGTTGGTTGCTGGGCTTCACAAATTGCAAGTTCTTAGAAAGGCCAAGTAGTGCTCAGTTATCCGCATTGCTCTGGCCAGCCAAAAACAGCAGTTACTCAGGCACTGCTTCAATGTATTGATGAAGTAATTTGAAATGACTGGTGGCTTACAACTACAAAGCTTGCAACTGAGCTCTCAGTATCCAAGGGAAGTGTGAACAACATTACTGATGCCTTGGGATAGTCAAAAGTGTACGCTCGCTGGCTTCCACGAAGCTGACTGACTACTACAAAACTGTGCAAAAATAGATGCATTCAGATTTGCTCTCCTCTTATGAGGCCAATGGTGAAAGCTTTTTGTCACGGATCATCGCTGTGGATGAAACATGGATCCATAACTTGAACCGCAGACAAAAAGACAGTCAGTGGAATGGCATCACCCAACTTCTCCTCGGAAGGAGAAGACTACCCCTTCTGAAGCAAGTCATGGCCACTGTTTTTGGCAACAAACAATTCACAGCAAGAGAACAGTAAGAAGACTCAGGAGAAGATGAAGCAATGGAGTGAGAGAGGATGCCATTGTGTTACTTGGCACATGGACTTGGACAACTAAAGCCAAAGATAGAGAATACTGGAGGCAAGGCCATGGGGAGGCTATGGCTTCATTTGGGCCGTACCACCATTGCAGCAGCAGCAACAAGAAGGGGATACGCACTCTTGTTTCTTGCTGGCACGAGGCTGCTCAAGTTGATGGACATAATGTAGTAAAATGAGGTGTGTAATACATCCATCTAGTTATCCTATGAGTATATTGAAAGAATTATATAATAAATTACTAGAAAAAACATTGTGTTGCGAAACTTTTTGGTAATCTATGTTGGATACAAGTACAAGAGCACCTATGGACACAACGGAGATAAACGGCATGTAACATAAAGGTTGCCCAGTCTTGTTGCTATTTCCGGGATTATATGAGAGGGGTGGAAATTTCTGTTGGCGTTCAAACATTTTCTGCCTTTCTTGGCTGCACCACACCACATCCCCCCAGAAACAGACAGTTCCACTGTCACTGTACACTGCCTCAGACAGTTCCCTTCTTTCATGTAAGGGTAAGTCATACTGAAAATTTAAGACTGGACTTACCCTGAAAAGTTCGGTACCAACTTCCTTCGGTATCATATGCCTGCGTCGACGTTGGAAGTGTGGTCCTTTACCAGGTGACTTAAACATGTCTTCTAAGTTTCCACTTCCTTCAATAACAGAACTGTCACCAGATACTGAACTCTGACTAATGGAAAGAGAAATACGTACATAAAATTATGAGTCCTTTGCATTATATTCTTGACAACAGACCCAACAATGACAATTAAGTTGCACTCATTTACTGATAGTACAATCCCAAATATGTGCTGGGATGGTGTAGTCAGTATAGTGACTTGCTACAGGCTGGATGGTCTGGTGATCACATCCCAGAGAAGGTGAGATTTTATGTGCCTGTCCAGACTGGCCCTGGGGCCCACCCAGCCTCCTGTACAATGGGTACCAGATCTCTTCCCCGGGGGTAAAGCAGCCAGCGCATGGGGTTGACCACACACCCAATCTAATGCTGAGGTTAAAGAAAGAGTACAGCTACATCTCTACTCTCCATCTGGGCCTTTATGGCCTGGACTAGGATGAATTTTACTTTTACAATCCCAAATAATGCCACATATGAGAAATGTATTAAAAATGACTAGTACAAACTTAGAATAATTTCTTTCCCTCAGAGATGCAATGGATATGACAAAATATTTATTTAGCATGTAGGTGTATACCTTTGCTTAACTGAACGGAGATAGTAAGTCCGATCCAGGTAATTTTGCCACCTAGGTGTCATGGTAATATTCGATACGTCAGTAGTCTCACTTAACACACGTCGCAGCCTTATGTTCACTGGGGTTGCAGCCACGGAATCCAAGTGGTGAACCATACTTTCATCAACTGTGCAGTATAAAGCAGCACAAAATCAGATAACTAACAAACAAACAAATTAACAAGCAATGAAAGTGCAGTCACAACTGACACAACAAACTGTATGGTTCTGAAGGATCACACTGCAAAGCAGACAGTTTCCTTATTCACAGTATGCATCTTAATGACACAAAAGCTTAACAGTCCAGTCTTTATAAGTGGTATCTTTAAATTCAGCGTTCTGCCACAAAAATACTAACAGTGATCTTTCACAGGTGTGCCAAGACTATTTCAGTCGACTAATAAGTTTGGTTTAGTAATGGGCTATTAGTCTTAACAAACTTGACTTTGTCTTCTGAAAGGTCATGTGACATAACTGTGCTTCTAATAACTTTGCATGCATTGGCTAATCACAATGAAAATGTGTGGAAGTTTTTACATTATAATTTCTAAATCGTATGCAGTCACACCCAGGACAGCATAGATAGTATGGTGACTAGACTACTGGCAGGACTAAGGAAACATGTTTTTATGTGTCACATCCCACTGTGACAGATAAAGATAGGAATGGCGGCCTTCAATAACAACCACATTTTGCAGTGATTTAATATATATTACGCTGACTAAAATAAATATCAGTGTTGCAGTTAAAGAGCTTTCTTTTGATATGTTTATATTGAGCACTGTATGAAGCCTGAATGGCAGTTAAAATCTTTATGTGTGATATCCTGTTGTGATGTACACATAAAGACAGGAATTGAGGCAGTGAATCACAACTGCATTTTGCAGTGATTTAATATATATCACAAGTAATACAGTGCACGGTTTGACTCTCAGCAAGACAGGAGGCTTTTTTATACTTCACTCTGTCCAGTCCAACTCTGGAAACCACCCAGCCTTCTGATTTCAGGCTTCGGCCACAACACTGATGATATCTGTGTTCTTCTGCGGTATTACACAGTGTCAAATGGTGATCCCTTACTGAAGTTTTGGGACATATTGGCCCCATCTTCAAGGGTCAAGATCGGACTGATATATCATCCCAAAACATTGGTAAAGGATTACCATCTGATGCTGCATAATACCCCAGAATGGCACAGATCTCACCCAGACTCCCATTTGAGTGGCATAAGGGGCTCATTTGCCACAGCTAGAAGTGCCCACAAGGTGAAGCTGGCCACTCAACTCCAGTTCATGGTGAGGTTAAGAATAAGCACAGTTTACCTCCACTGCCCCATATGCCTTCCATACCATGAAGGAAGATTTCACCTTGTATTTCACAATTACCATGTGGTCAGACACTTTGCTCTATACGACAGACAAGTCCTTGGCTTACTACTCCTCTTACAGTTTGTCTGCTTAAGAAGCAGTTTTATGAACACAAACAGAAAGCACTGTAATACGTTCTCCATTTTACTAATCACTGCCAAATTCATCCTGTGTAACTGCTGAGGCCTGTGTCTGATCACAAGCCAGTCCATGTGGGATTTGTGGTAGATTAATTGGCAATGGGACAGGTCTTTCTCAGAGTACTTTTGTTTTCCCCTGTCACTATCATTCTACCAGTGTCCCACACTTGTATTTCATCTTCCTGCCACTGACAATACATGATCTCAGCAACTGACAACATTAGTAAATAAAACACTTCTCTCTTTGTCACTCTCTTTCTCTTTCTCACACACACACTCACTCACTCACTCACTCACTCACTCACTCACTCACTCACTCACTCACTCACTCACTCACTCACTCATTTTCTTCCCAAGCAATGACTTACTCTGCAGGCTTCGCGTACTGGGTAGTGATTCATCTTGAAGAATTTTAGAATGTATATGATAGGAAGAACTACGCTGTCTTCTGGGTGTTACATTACCAGTACTCAGCTGATCACTGGAGTGACGTTTACGTAACTCTCTCTCATGCTTTTCCATTTTGTTGTATCAGCGTGTTTCAGTATGGTCCTGTTTGACAAAGAATGTTACTTTATGATCACAAGCACCGACCTGACACCCAAAATATGGTTTCTTTCTTTGACAACATCACAATTCAGTCTAAAACTTCAAAGAGGGAAGAACATGATGTTAGGTTATTAATGCAGTTTAAAAAAACTGAAATAAGGATTCAGACTGCACACAGAAAAAATCAAAATGTTGTGAATGCCTTGACAACAAATATTTCAATTTTTACTTATTTTACTTAGTCAATATACAGACAACGTTGTTATATATATTTGTAACGTATTTACTATTGTAAGACGGGGCGATCTACTTACAAACATGAGTTTTCCAGTTTATAGTTTCTGTTATGGCCTGACGATGGCTCGTGAGCCAAACAAAACATATCTTTAAGACAAGGTGTTGGATCTGACCGTGGAATTAATAAAAAAATATATTTTGAAAATACACAAATATTTTGGGCATCATCATATTGCCACTTTTGTGTTTACCATCTCCCTTCCTTTTCTTTATAATAAACACAATACAATTTTTCCGCATAGGGTCTATGGCGCTGTCAAATCTGACGCGCGCTCAGATCTCAGAAATTTTCAAATGTAAAAAAACACATTTTAGAAGCACGAAAAAAAAACAGTTAACATACCTCTTTACAGAATCTTTACACTTGCACTTAAACAGCACACTTAACAAAGCCACCAACAAGCTTACTCCACTAGCCTCAAATCACGTCTGACTTACAATCCAAAACCATACCTTCCCTCAAATTACTAAAAAACCAACCACATTCACCTCCGATCACGGACGACACCTAACACAGATCGTCTGTTTTCCACTGTATCACTCAGTGACTTCCTTGCAGGCCTACTGAACTTCAGTACTCGTAATAGAAGCACAAGAAACTGTTGAAATTTCTTTTTCTGTCAGACATGCGGGAGTATGGGATGCAATCGAACTTTGGATTTACTTTGTGCTTTTCGGGGGTAAATGCACATACGTACTGTGGATATTGTGTAATCTCCGTGATCTATAGTATCGGTAAAGACAATAGATTATACGGCTTGAGGACGGTCATTCTTTCATGTACGAGGAAAGGCAAAGCAGTTAAATGTATGACTGGGTTAACTCCGAACCGCTCGCACTTATGTACGTTGGAAACCCAGTTGCCTTTGTAAAACCGGCGCTATTTACCAAGACCATACACGTACGCATCTAAAACCATGCTGCATCGCTGTGGACTTTATACCCTTACACTGTGATAACAGAGGGTGCGTATTCGTAATCCGTGGCAAGTGTGGTCGCAAAATGGCGGATGGTGAGAAGGTAGATGTAGGAGCTTTACGGCGGTTTGTACCGCTGTGAGTATAGCTTCGATCATGCGTTGCTAATTCGAAGTGTTATTGAAAGAGGAGTTGTAAAAGCACAGAGGGTGTATGCGGAGGTCTGTTACACCATTTTACATGGAATATCACCGCGATGGTGGGTCACGATTTGTAAATATGTTGGGTGTGCGGAGATCAAGTCGTGGTCCAGTATAAATTCAGGGTTCTCTTCAGGGCAGGTGTAATTGAGATTTTGCTTGATTAACGGGATTCCTTAATTGAGGTATGAATTAAGGTGTAGACCATTTGAAAAAAAGTAAAAATTTGGGTGTTTCCAAAACCAAAACACATGGACAAATTTCAGAATTGTCTTTTCTCTTTCTTTATTCAGTTCTATTGGAATTTGATCAGTACCTGTTGAGTTGTGTCTTTTTAGCTTTTCAATAGCCGTTTCAATCTCAAAACCTGAGGGAAGGCGACCACTTGGGAGACCCAGGCATAGATGGGAGGGTAGTATTAAAATGGATATTCAAGAAGTGGGATGGGGTGGCATGGACTGGATTGAGCTGGCTCAGGATAGGGAAAGGTGGCGGGCTCTTGTGAATGCGGTAATGAACCTCCAGGTTCTATAAAATCCAGGAAATTTCTTGACTAGCTGAGAAACTGTTAGCTTCTCAAGAAGGTGTCTGCTCCTTGGAGTTAGTTATCTCAATCTCAAAAAACACTGGGATGAGGCACTAGTGGCTCTGCTGTATGTATTTCGGTCTGCCTAACATCATTATACCTACGTATATTCAATAGCTGAGAGAGATGATTCCTGCACCTAGCCAGAATAGTGTAGGGGCCTGCAACCTGATCGCCCTTCTCATCCTTTGCTATATTAGTTCTAGGCTAGTAGCCCTTCTTAAAGTCATTGATACCCCTGTACAAGTCTCTGATGTTCTTGTTGTTAGTTTCAAGGTAACTCTAGCTTTCAGATGTTCCCTTTTTTCCTTCTCTAAATGTCCACTAGATTCATATCTTACGTTGTTCCAGTTATCTACATTACTTTGGTTGGATCCTGTAACCACTGCATTTTGGCATGCTTTCTTTGATCTAAAAATTGTGAACATTCTTCTTCTGCTTGTGTTCGTACAGACTAGACTCTTATTAGCTGAGATCTTGCTATTGTCTTTAACCTTTTAAAGCTTAGCGGTAACTTTATGTGCCACCAGGTTTAACATTAAAAAATTCTATGTGGTGGCCACGTAGCATTTATGTGTTTTGTACGGATCTCAAACAAACAGCAACTTTTGCCTTATAAAACATTAAGAGACTGGTTTTTATAACCGAAGTGGAGAGTGTTTACAGCGCGGTACGCACTGAGTCCTTGTATAAAACAGATAGGCTTCGTCTTTAAAGGGTTAATGTTTTCCAAAGCTGTACATATGTCCTCACTATCATTTAAGTAGCTTGAAGCTGCAAACCTGTTTGAGGTCTTAATATGATTCTGTTTTGTAACCTATCCATATTTTATATACATCTAATATTTTAATTACTGTGGATTTAAAAAACCTCATTACATGAAAGTAATATAATGACATTTTGTTGTAATGGAGTGAGACTTCAGCCAGTGTTACAAACCATAACATTTTTATTGTGCCTTTATATAGGGTCACTGAAGTGATACCTGTTGCTGTGATCAGTAGTAATTTCTTGTGAGACCAGTACAGTATTTTTTCTTCTTTCCAATATTTATTTTGTTTTGAGGGAAATGCAAAGATTTTACCATTATCACCACTTTGTCGCAAGAATGTCATAACTCTTTAAATCAACATTTCACCTGACCTCCAAAGAATCTAGTACTTATTTTTGCAGCACAGGACATCGAGGCGCAGTCAGCTTGAAGCGAGGCAGAAGATCTTTCGTATGTCTGTGAACTCTTACTTGTAGACAGCATGGTGGACACTGTTTGTCTCTGCTACTGGAACTATTCCACTGCATAATCTGTCCAGTACTTCTTGACATGCTGTGTAAAAGGAGCTGTGTGGACTATTATTATGCCATCACACATTTCCTGTGTAGTGCTTGCAAGTCTTTAAGTATCACTTACTATATATTGACCCACATAGCAATTTGACGGTACTGCCTAGTTGATAATCCCACCAAATATGTCTGCAGCACTTTTGCCGTGTTATGTGTCAAAGAGATGCTATGAAACTGTCAGTTAATAACAGTTATTGTGACATATTACATATTTAAGTAGGTAGTGTTTCGACTGGCTGGTGGTAACTTCAGTTACAAATGGATTTGTAGAGAGACTATCTTGTGTAAGGTTGTTGAAAATTGAGTGCACAGAATAATGCGGTGTAGTCCACATAAAGCCACATCTTCTACATGTGATCTTTTGCCGATTTTCTTTACTGCTCACACGTCAGTGTATTATATGTGCTCATGCCGGGCAGTATGAGTATAAGTTTATGAAAATGTTAATTAGCATGGGCCACTGAGATGTAATAATGTTCTCACTAATGTTCATAGTTCCATATGTCACATTGGTTTGCATTAAGATTTGGAGTGGGGTTTGGCAATGCTAATCACTTGACATGAGTTGTCTAATACAAACAGTATTGATCACAGTACACTTACTTCAGCGTACTATAATCCAGTATGTGGGAGGCACTTGTGACCTTCCTGTGCTGTTGTGAATACGTGCTGTGACTTATTTGTTAATTTCAGGTTTGTCAACATAGTTTCACATGAAGATATTCCGTTTAGTTCAGGGCTGGAATTACTTTTTGGTTTAGTAAGGAGGTTAGGTTTGGAGTTACTTTTTCTTTAGTACTGGTGCTAGGGTTATGGTTAGTTTTTAGTGTAGTATGAGTTATAGAGTTGAAGTTCTTAGTTTGTTACAGGAGGTTAGGGTTGGTGTTACTCTTTAGTTTTTTGTTGCAGGTTGCAGTTGGAGTTGGGTGGTGTTATTGCATGCGTTCTAGGGCTAGAGTTAGTTTATAGGTCAGTATGGTGATTACTGTTAGTGATTTTGGTGCAGTATGGGGGTTGGGTTTGGAATTCAGTTGATTATGTGTGGCAGTTGTGTATAGTCATGACAAGGGGGTGCAAATTCACCCATACTTTTAAATTTTGTGTGCTGGCACCTAATTTTTTGAACAGAATAATTTCAGTTTTGTTGCCTCGTGTGCCATTCTGGCATCTAGAATTTGGAGTTGGCTCTTAGATTTTTGCAAAATTTTTGTACTGCTGGTTGTGACATTGTTGCATTATGAGGAATGTACAAAATGCTCCACCTGCCTTCGGTGTGATGATTGTCATTACTGCCTCAGGATCCAAGGATTGAACTGCAGTCAGTTCAAGTCCCATTGGATTTAGGTAAGTTCCCTGTGGCATACATGCTATCCAAATTTGTGGATAGACAGTCACATGCAGGAACAGTGAAATGAAGGTGGAGAGGCCCATGCAGTCCAGAGAAAGTAAAAGAAACATGCTATGAAGTTTTAGTGCTGCTTGTACCTGTTCAAATGTGCTGCCATCTGTGCACTGGTACTGGTGAAACTTGGACTGGATATGGCAACAAACCTAACATGTGAATTGATTTGTGATTTTAAAGTGGACCGGTTCTGAATGTTTATTATGATGACATTCATAACTTATAGCTACAGGAGAATATCTGTGGTTTTGTGGATTCCAGATGGAAGCTCTGAAGACAGCAATTTCTGCTGTAAAGTTGCCATTTGTCGAAGTGGACAGTAAATGTTCCCCCTTCTGGTAGAAATACAGATGCATTCTGTTGTCAAATATGATATGTCTTAACATTATCTGGCAGTCACTATGTGCGGTTCAGACCCAGGGTGAACATTCTAGATTTGCAGAACCAGAAAATTATTGTCACAGTGAATCATGTAAGCCACCTTCTTTACAACCCACGAGCTATTGTGTGTGGTGGACAAGTGTTATGCTTAGAAAACATTTTGGAGTTGTTGCAACCAGAGTGCCAGGAATTATACTTTGGACAGTTGAAGAAATATTTCCTGCTGTGAAGGAAAACATGGTGTGTGTTCTGGGCCTGCATGCACCAGAAACAAATTCATCATATTGTTCCATACAATTACGTCTCAGTAAACCAAACATTTTGTGTTGTACATGTGTTTGCTGTTATTTTCTGTATTACCGCTTCTATAAAAAAATGTTTTGCATTTTTTCTGTGGCCATTTGTAAACATGAATGTACAGTGGTTTTCCTTGCGGTTGTGTGTTTTCTGCTTCCCAGTTTGCTGTTGATGCTGTGAAAGCCCTTGTATTCCTCCTGCCATAACAGTCTTTTTACACACTTCCAGTTGCAGTGTGTGCATTCTGATGCCCTGTTCATTTTATGTTGTTTCGTTAGTGATACATCTAACAGAATTATCTTTCATTTGTAATTTTACAGCAGAACATTGATGCATTGAAAGTAGAAAGTGATATGGATGCTGTAAGTGAGGTTGATCCCAGTGCCATAAACACTCATGCGGTTTATGTTTCATCAGAATTTTCCATAATAAAGGTTGAATCTGAGGTGAGCCTTGTTTCCAGATCTTTTTCGTTGTTGTGACAGTTGTTCATATGTGTGTGTGTGTTTGTTTGTACATTTGTGTTTTACGTGTAATTCATTGTGTGATACAGAGTTGTCTTGAAGCATATTGTTTTGTGAGATGTGATGCCATGTAGCATACTAGAAACTTATAGATATTTCAAAGGGGTGTAATTCCTCCCATTTTCACAACACACAAGATGGAAACAGCATGTTCTTTTAAAGTGTATGTAAATTGTACCATGTGCATGGTGTCACATACCCAAAGACGTTATTCAAGTCAACTGATGTTCGAAGGATAATGATTTAAGAGAGAATAGTATGCAAGCAAATGGCACCTGAGAAGCTTAGTTTAACAGGCTGTGTTCATCATCAGGAATGTGTTTTGAGCTGCACAAGGAGACAGCCACGATAGCGTATGTGGCATAGTAACTACGCTGTGGGCTGGATGATATGGGGTTCAATGCCTGTCAGGGACAAAAGATTTTTTGCTTCTCCAAAATTCCCAGACTGGTTCTGGGCACGGCTGTGGAGTCGGAGTCAGAAGGAATTTTAGGTGGAATTGGAGTCAGAAAAATGTACCGACTCCGACTCTGACCTCAGTCTAAAATCTTAACTAGATACTCCAACTCCAGAGCCCTGATAGCTACAGTAACCATTAGACTTATACTTAAATATAGGTTATAAGTCAAAAAAGTAGCCTGATAATTCACGTGGTGGCGATGAAATATCTTATAGGTTTACCATTATTAATACATATTGAGATTTTATGAAGGAGTCAGAGTTTTAAAAATCGAGGAGTCAGAGTCGGAAGTTTTAAAAATTGAGGAGTCGGAGTCAGAGCTTTTGTGTACCGACTCCACAGCCCTGGTTCTGGGGCTTACCCAGTCTCTGTTCCATGTATAGCAAGGTACTTACCTGCACAGTCGAATGGCTTGTGTGTGAAGTTCACCACTATGCTACATCTAGTACTGAGGTTAAGAATGCAGAATGAAAGGAGCTATACCTCTGCTACTCTAACATTGTCCGTGTCATCGAGAGGGACAACTTCACTCTTGTCTTCAGTCACACAGGTTTAGTGAGGTTGATTCCAGCAGGAGACTTTGCACCATTTGTCATGGTTTAGGACTTCATGTTTGAAGAGGAATTGTCAGATAACATTTTGATGTGAAAATATGTGGTATAATTTTTTACACACACCTGCCCAATTTCTGGGGCTGTGCATGTGTGATATCTTAATGTTGGAGGTTTTAGTATTGAGTGAGTTGTTGTGCATGCTGCCTTCTGTGTGGCATATATATATTGATCATGAGAAATGTTGTCTAACAGAATTATCTTTTATTTGCAATTTTATGGCAGAACATCGATGCATTGAAAGTTGAAAGTGATGTGGATGTTCAGAGTGAAGGAGATCCCATTGCTGTGAACAATGACGTTTTCATTCCATCAGCATTTTCCATATTGAAGGCTGAATCAGAGGTGAGCTGTGATTTCAGGTATTTTTTGTGTTGTTTTATAGTTTTGTGTATGTGTTTGTTTGCAGGCGTGTCATACATGTGGTATATTATATGCCACTGCATTTGTGTCTTGAAGAATACTGTTTCATGGAATGTGAAGCAGTGTAGCCTACTAGAAATATACAGCTCTTTGAAGCTGCATAATGCCTCCCATCTTGACGAGAGAAAAGATGGAAGTAGCATGGTCTAAAAAGGCCCGAAGTTTGTACCAGTGTGCTAGGCGTCACATACCTGAAGACTTTTTCACATTCAGCAGCATGAGAGCTTTAATTCTGAATAAATGTCACATTTGAAGTGTTTGAATAATGAGATGTGGAGTTTAAGGTAGTGTAAGAGACACCCATATGCACAGAGATAGAACTTTGATATGTTTCCGTTTTCTTTAGTCACACAGAGTTGTAGCCAGCATATTGAAGTTGGTGTGATGACGAGAGTGTGAGGTAAATGAGCAGGGTTCATTTCCTGTCAGGGACAGTGGATGTTTCTGTTTTCTGATAATGAGTGGGTCTTGGGCCCATGTAACCTCTTGTTGCATGCTTATGGGGATGCTCTCCTGTGGTGTAAATTGGGCAGGGTATGCAGTGTGACACTTCCGGCAATCTAGTGTCCATGTTAAAAATGAGTGGAGCTCTACTACAGTGGCCCTTTATATGTTCTTATGGTATGGACAGGGACAGCTTGCCCCCCCCTCCCCCGCACCTTATGGTCGGTCAGTAGTGAGCTTTCTTTCAGTATAAGATGTTGCCCCATTTCCCTCATATTTCTGAGATTTTTACATGAAGAGTAATTTTCAGGTAACATTTTGATGTGAAAATATTTTGTGTTATTTTTTGTGCAGCTGTGTCCTATGTCTAGAGCCTTGAATTATAATATTGTGATGGGAGAAGTTCCAGTGTGAAATTGGCTGTTATATTTCTGCCTTCTGTTTTGCAAATAAATTTCATCTAACAGATTTTTCTTCTATTTGTAATTTTATGGCAGAACACTGGTACAATGAAAATTGAAAGTGATGTACATGTTCAGAGTGAAGGAGATCCAATTGCTGTGAACATTGAAGATGATTACATTCCATCATCATTTTCCACAGTGAAGGCTGAATCAGAGGTGAGCCTCTTGTGCAGATGATTTTGTTATGGTAGTGATTCATATGTGTATGTGTTTGTGTGCTTGCATAGTATACCTGCGAAATATTATGTGATACCCAGTTTGTGTTTTGAAGGATATTGTTTTGTAGGATGTGATGTAGTGTAGCCTGTGAGAAATTTACAGGTGTTTTAAAGCAGCATAATGTTTCCCAGCTTCATAATAGAAATGATGGGTGCAGCATTGCGTCTGATGTCTGTTACTTGTCTATAATTTGTCATGTATCAGAAGATTTTTTGTCAGTCATTGCCATGAGAACTTCAGTTCCAAATTAGTGGCATATTTTCATTGTGTCAATGATTGAATATGTGCAGAATTTGATCTCATGAATAACATAGTCGTTTGTGCATTAATATCATCAACTTTTTTCACCAAAGTTACACAGGCTGCTTTATGAATGTGGATAAATACCTGAAATATTGCTTCATGGACTTCAGAGCTCTTGCTGGAATGCCAAATATTCGTAAGCCATGTGCACTGGCAGTTCAGGACAGTCTTCAGTGGTTTTCAAGTGCAAGTTTTCTGGTGGAAGCAAAACTCGTGGGTGGTTGTTTACCGAATACTTTCTTTATGTTTTGTGTGAGGCTCTTTGCTTTGGGAAATTTTCTTCCTGGTTTGCTTTGGTGTACTGTTGAGTCCACATGCTTACATAAGTCACACGTATTAACCTTTAAACAGCTGGTTTGGTATTTAAATTTTGGCTCACGGTTTATGAAAAACCTTCCACATACAGGTGCCTAAGAAATATGAACATTTAGAACATTCAACTGTCTGTGAAAACCCCATTGTGTGTGTCCAAGAAGAGGTGTTTGGCAAGTAGAAGGAGACAGCTACCAAGATGTGGCAATACGTGTTTGTACGGACTGGACAAAGGAGGTTCTTTTCTGTGTGGCCAATGTAGAAAGGTCGAAATGTGTACAACATTATAGAATAGAATGCAGGAAGGTTGACAGGATAAAATTAGACAGGTGACTAAATTAATATGGGTTTGCCATTTGTACCTTAATATGATTTTGTTGGTTTTGTGAAAATGTGGCCAGCTGTCACAGGTAGCCTCCTAACAGTAGTGCCATCTTTACTAGTTTCACTAGCATCTAAATTTTACACATTGTTGTGTATATTAGTTGAAGACATAGATTGATATACGGTGGGAAGACCAATCAGTGCATGCTGTGAGGGGAAATAGTTGCTGTTATTGTGTCCATCCTATGGAACACGCAGGTGTGAGTAAAATGCAGATTTGTATTGCTAACATGTGGTGGTATGTATATTTGCCCTTACACTGTAAATTGTTAAGTATTGACCCAAATACCTGTCTGGCCACCTGAATCAATGTGGCAAAGTTTCATAAGAAAACATTGCTGGAATATGTTTGACCTTCAGAGATATTAAGATCCTTTGTGTTCTTGGAGGTGGTATTGTAGAAGATAATAAATGGGCATGGTGAACATTTGTGTGAGATTTCTGTGCATTTGGTTCCACTGTTAAACATAGTTACAGTTATTGAATATGAAATGATTCATGCAATTGCACATTAACCCTTTAAAGACGAAGCGTATCTGTTTTATATAAGGACTCAGTGCGTACCACGCTGTAAACACTCTCCACTTCGGTTATAAAAACCAATCTCTTAATGTTTTATAAGACAAAAGTTGCTGTTTGTTCTGAGATCCATACAAAACACATAAACGCAATGTGGGCACCATGTAGAATTTTTTAATGTTAAACCTGGTGGTACATAAAGTTACCGCTAGGCTTTAAAAGGTTAATGTGTGTTGCTAGTCAGATACTGGGATGCGGGGGAAAACAGTGTTCTTACTACACGAGAATTGTGCTCTTCTATACCTACCTTGAGCAGAGGCTTTCATCTTTCTGCTGGATGATGCTAATATTTTTCTCCTCTTTCTTTTTACCAGAGTTCTCTGAATGATCATCATTTAGTACAGGGTGATGACTGTCATTTTTCCCATGTTCTGTGCCATAAATCATTTACTCTTCAAACTACGCTGAAATCTCATGAGTGCCTACACAGTGGAGAGCATCTGTATATCTGTGATGTACATAATGAATCGTTCACTACTCAGGATGCTTTGGCAGTATGTGAAGGTGCGCATACTGTGGAACATCTGTGTTCCTGTGATGTATGTAATAAATTATCCAGAACTCAGACTCAGCTGAATAAACACATGCAGGGCAGAGGGCATCAGTATTCCTGTAACATGTGTAATAAGGCGTTCAGTACCCAGAGTCATTTGAAAGTACATCAGCGAACACATAATGGGGAGCGTCCATATCCCTGTGATGTGTGTAATAAGTCATTTAGTCGACGGAGTATTTTGAAGGTACATAAACGAATACATAGTGGAGAGCGTCCGTATCCCTGTGATGTGTGTAATAAGTCATTTTTTAATAAGACTGCTGTCAAGATTCATCAACGTGTGCATAGTGGGGAGCATCCATATTCTTGCAGTGTGTGTAATAAATCATTCAGTAGCCAGAGTTATTGGAAGGTACATCAGCGCACACATAGCGGAGAGCGTCCATATCTCTGTGGTGTGTGTAATAAGTCATTCAGTCGCCAGAGTATTTTGAAGGTGCATCAACATATGCATAATGGTGAACGTCCATATCACTGTGATGTGTGTAAGAAGTCGTTCAATGATAAGAGTGCTTTGAAGATACATGAACGCATACATAGTGGGGAGCGTCCATATCTCTGTGATGTGTGTAATAAATCATTCATTAGCCAGAGTCGTTGGAAGGTACATCAGCGCGTACATAGTGGTGAGCGCCCTTATTACTGTGATATGTGCAATAAATCTTTCAACATGAAGTCCATTTTGAAGAAACATCTGCAGAGACACAGGGAACGTTGATAAGTCATTCAGTAGCTAGATGTTGGAAGGTACATAAACCACTATACAGTGGGGTGTATAACCATACACTTGGGTTTCATCCTGAGAATGCTGGTTGCTTGGAGAATAGGGGACAGTACATTTTTGGCAATTCATTCAGTTCTTTGCTTCGGTTTTAAAGGAGAACAGGTCAATAGGAAGGAGATTTATGTGAGAGCCAGTCAGTGGTTGTGAAAGTGAGTGAGGCAAAAGCCATTATTTCTTTAACAAAGAAGAGAATTTTATAGATGGCCAGAGGGTGACAATTGATACTTTGATGTCTGGGTGAAGCATGGCTGTTAATAACACAAAACAGATTACAGGGGTTTTTGCATTGCTTTCTTTCAGACACATAGAGGTTTTTTTGTTTTGTTTTTTTTTGTTTTTTGGAAATTTACGAAATACGTTAGCTGAAATTGGAGGTCCAATCAGAGTTTGGAACTTAAAACATTCAAAATTAGACCTGTGCGAATTTGGAGTAGTTGAGGAAGCAGCCAATCAGGGTGGCGGTTAATTTTTGAAAGGTTTTAATTTTTTGAGTTTTAGGCAATGCCTAGTCCGGGTGTGCTGGGAGCGTGCAGTTTGGACTGTGAGCAAGTTAAACGAGAAATCGTATTGTTCCATTTTCGGACTTTAACTACAAAACTGTAATCATAAATTTAGAAGTATTTTGTGCAGAAGTCAGTTACTGAAGGGATACTTTGGATCTGAATAGATTTGTTTAATGCCATTCTTTTCTTATATTCATCAGAATCTGATCTATTAAATAAATATGGTGAATTTAGTGACTGCAGGCTGTTTATTCATTAATTAAGTGGTAGTGACCTGGTACAGTTTGGGTCTTCCGAGATGCCACACGAATATTCCCCACGAGAAATGTCTCATGTTCCACCAACTGAAAATTGAGGGGTTGCAGGTGTTTCCGTTTCTCTGTGGTATGTGTAATAAGCCATTCACTAATAAGACTGAGAGAATGTATACACACGTGCTGAGGGTAACAAGTCGTTCATTAGCCTGTGTCTCTGCAAAGTATATCAGTATATACATACCACAGCATGTACTCCTGCCATGGCGATGTTTAGGACAGAACAGACTCCTTTCATGGCCTCCACAGTTGCCCAATTTGTCTTTTGCTGGTGGAGCTGTCTGAAGGGCACAGTTTAAACATGGCAACATACGTGATTTTGAGCCCTTGAAACTGTCCTGACAGCAATGTGGCACATGCTTGGAATTCATCATTGTACCAGGACTTGGCATCAGAGAGCTTTGCCATGCATTAGACTAATGGAGAGCATGTCAGCAACCCTTGTACACATTGTGTTAACATTATGGTGCTGTTACATTGTAACATGGCAATTCTGTAATAAATTTATTTATATTTAAGCACGTGTTATTTCTGTCATTTGATTTCCCAGGGGTTCCTGTTTTGATGAAACAAAGCAGTTGTGACCAAATATTTGTAGGAACTTTTTTGTTTTATTGTTGTGTTAGAACATGATCATTATTTGCATGTAATTAAGTCTTGTCTCCTATAGCAGGCCTGCATTGTACCTTGAAGCTTCCTTTGACACAGAGCAAACATTTTTAAGCACAAACTCTACGCAGAGCTTATGAATCTGCTTTCGCATTGTACAGACTTCTGATCCTACAAGTCTTATGTGAATTTTTGTTTACATAAGGCGCAAATATATTTATAATGCACCATTAAAATCAGTTGAACTTGTGGCTAGCAAACTGGACTGGTATGCAAATAATACAATTGGGTCCTAGTCAAATTGGGGTCTTTTTATTGTTAACAGCATTAATATGTTGAAGGAAAAAAGACCAACTTGTTCCTATGTGTAATTAAACATGATACCGTTAAGTTGAAGAGCTCGACTTGTTCCCGCAAATATACCAAGGTAAATGGTCAGATATGTGTCTTCGTCATCTTATTGATGGAGACAAAGTGTCTGGTATCCACTGGATATCCCAAATAGTTCACTGAAAATTCATAACAAAATTTTCGTGTTGTAGGCACGGAATTTATCAACTACTTACTGTGATTCGTGATAGGAAGTCTTGTTTTTATCATCACTTCTGTTTTCAGTTGTTGCTTGCGTATGCACAGTAGCACTACTTTGTATGACATGCTATCACCAACAGAATTTACTGCCTTCACTTGTGATGATATTGCCTTATGTACATAACAGTATATCCCAACTGTTGATGCTCATTCCCTTCTTCTTGAAAAAATGTATGATGCTCAGCTGGCTCAGTGTCTCGTGTCCCATTCGACCTCAACTCCCACCAAATCTAACCCATACTTGCTAATCCTCTTGCAACTGTTTCGGTGACGCTGACATATAGAAGAGACTAGTCATATTCCAAGCTCCAAAATCATGTCCGGTTTCCATTGCTGGCGTCATTCCAAATACTCTGTTCGAGATTCTGTGCGTGATTGTTTAACATGCTGAATTTTTATGGAGAGGAGTCTGTAGCCCCTGACCTTACCCACAAGTCAGGATCACCCCCTTGTCGGCTGTCCGCGACTGCTTATTCAGTAGTCGCCGCTACCCACAATAACGGGAGGCCTTCTCATCTATCTGCAGCCTGAGAACACCGTACTGTGGTGACAGGGACTGTATTAAAATGGCAGTAAGTCACTCAAATATAAGTAACCCTTGTCTGACATCTTTGATTGCATCTCATTTTGCATGTTAGGGCTAGTACATTCGCTCGATATGTTGCCGCAGATTGCTGAACCAAATGACCGACTTTCATTAAACTTGGCGGGAAATCGATGTCAGTGAGTATATCTTAGACACCATAATAATACAGGTCACATCTCTTAAAGTATCAGGCGTATGATTCGACTTTAGGAGGTTCGCAGTTCATGTCTCGGTTAGGATCGAATGTACTTTGTTTGCTTGGCTTCTCCCACGGTCAAGTTGAAGACATTGCTTCAAAACAAGCCAGTCGCTAGACCCCTTCTTGCTCTTCATTCACAGTCACCTTATTAGACCCTATGTAAACTCAACAGTTGACGAAGCGTCGAAAAGTAACGTACTATCAAACAACGCAGTTGGTCAGCTAATTGGAGGCCGTCTTATCTTGAGAATGTTAATTCGATCAAATTCAGATGCATTTTCTAAGCAACGACAAGCTGCTGTGTAATGCGGCAATACCGGAGGAATTCCTGGGTCTGTCGACATTTTCTTACAGTGATTTTTAGGCGCGTTCGCAAAATTGCGAGAAGCGACTCTTAGCTTCGTGTTTTCTTTCCGTCCACATGGAGGAACTCGGCTCCCTCGGAACGGATTTTCATGAAAAATGATATATGAGTATTTTTCGAAAATCCGTCGAGAAAACCAATTTTCATTAAAATCTGAAAAGAATAATGGGCACTGTGCATCGAGAGGTATGCACATTTATGATATCTCGCTTGATTCTTCTTAGAGTGGGAAATGTTTCATACAAAAAGCTGTGGAGAAAATCAAAACATATTTTATGTTCAGTAACT